>BPTQ01000005.1:148409785-148592519 GCA_019973895.1 Chrysanthemum seticuspe | reverse complement strand
TGTGCAGAGACATGCCAAGGAGCCTATTTGGCATCTAGACAGTGGATGCTCAAGAAGCATGACTGGTGTGAAGGAATATCTGCACAAGTATGTAAAGGAACCAGGGCCCAAGGTAGTATTTGGTGATAACTCATCATGTCCCACTGAAGGTTATGGTTCAGTAAACTGCAATGGAATAGTTTTCTCTAGAATAGCCTATGTCAATGGTCTCAAATACAATCTTATCACGCTCCTCCACAAGGATGGAACGTGTCTCTTTGCTAGAAGCCAATGAAACTATCAATTGGCTGTGGCATAAGAGACTCTCACACTTAAACTTCAAAAAACCTCAAACAACTTGGCAAAACAAAACAAGGTCCTTGGCTTACCATCATTGGTTTTTGCAAAAGACAAACCATGCTCTGCCTGTGAAAAAGGTAAACACCACAGAGCATCATTCAAAACCAAACAAAATTTCTCCATCAAAAGCTGCCTTCACCTCCTGCACATGGATCTCTTTGGACCTGTGAGTCCCAGATCAATCCAACATGAGACGTATACACTTGTCATTGTTGATGAGTTCTCAAGATACACTTGGGTATACTTTATTTCCAAGAAGAGTCAGGCAGCAGATACAATAATGTCATTCATCAGGAAGATAGAAAACCAGAATGACATTACTGTTAAAAATCAGAACTGACAATGGTACTGAGTTCAGAAATCAAGAGCTTGAGAGTTTCTGTGATGAAAAAGGAATTTATCAAAATTTCTCATCTCCATACTCCCCTGAACAAAATGGGGTTGCAGAAAGGAAAAACAGAACTCTCATTGAGGCTGCTAGAACTATGTTAAATGGCTCAGCCCTCTCAAATTATTTATGGACTGAAGCAGTCAAAACTGCCTATTACACTCAAAACAGGTCAATCATTGTCAAAAGACATAATAAAACCCCATATGAGATCTTCAAAGGTAGACTTCCTAACATCAGCTATTTTCATGTATTTGGATGTCCTGTGTTCATTCATAACCACAAGGATCATCTAGGCAAGTTTGATGCAAAAGCTGATGATGGATACTTCTTAGGCTACTCACTGATCTCCAAAGCCTTCAGGGTTTTTAATACAAGGAGACAACAAGTTGAGGAAACCTTTCATGTCACCTTTGATGAAAGTGCTGAAAGCATCAGGTTCACCAACACCTCAGTGGAGGAAATAGGAATTGATAACTCATCAAGATATCCTTCCGATGAGTACAACACTGAATTCAATTCCTCATATCAAGCTGATGCTAACATCTCATATTATGTCTTACCTCACAACCTACCCCAACCAACCATCAGTGAGCTCATTGATAATCAGTTAGTCCCTGCTGGGATAGGAAACACTGATTCAAATGATCAGGAACCTGTAACTCATGAATCTCACCCTGAACAAGACATCTCTACAGATGTTCTAAATGATTCTGTGACTCTTGCACATGAACTCACATCTGATCACCCAGTGACATCATCAAGCTCATATCCCAGACCACAAAGTAAGTGGACAAGAACTCAGGATATTGAGCTTGTAAACATCATTAGTGAACCCACTGAGGGCATGCTCACTAGAAGCATGGCTGCTAGGCTAACTGCAGCCTCAGCCAATGAATGTCTATATGCTGATTACCTATCAGAAATAGAACCCAAAAGTGTCACTGAGGCTCTAAAATACCCAAGCTGGGTTCAGGCTATGCAATAAGAACTGCAACAGTTTGATAAAAACAAGGTCATGACCTTGATCAATTGTCCTCAGGATGTAGTAGTCATAGGAATGAAGTAGGTTTTCAGAAACAAAATTGATGAAAACGGCACTTTCATTAAAAACAAAGCCAGACTTGTATCCAAAGGTTATAGTCAACAAGAAGGAATTGACTATGATGAGACATTTGCTCCTGTTGCAAGAATAGAAGCCATCAGGATCTTCCTTGCATATGCAACATACATGAACTTCAGGGTCTACCAAATGGATGTTAAAAGTGCATTCTTAAATGGTGATCTCAAGGAAGATGTGTATGTTCAGCAACCTCCAGGCTTTGAGAGTAGTGAATTCCCTGACTATGTCTGCAAGCTTGACAAAGCCCTTTATGGACTTAAACAAGCTCCCAGAGCATGGTATAAGACTCTCTCAGCCTTCCTGATAAAAAACAAGTTTGTCAGAGGAAAGATAGACAACACACTGTTTGTCTATAGAACTCAACAGGATGTGATTCTAGTCCAAGTGTATGTTGATGATATCATCTTTGGCTCAACAAACTACAAACTTTGCAAACATTTTGAAAAACTGATGACAAAGAAGTTTGAGATGAGCATGATGGGAGAACTCACATACTTTCTTGGACTACAAATCAGGCAAACTGATAAAGGAATATCCATCAGTCAAGAGAAATACACCAGAAATCTCTTGAAGAATTATGAGATATCTGACTGTGCCTCAGTGAAGACACCAATGGTCCCACCTAACAACCTTGGACCTGGTCTCACTGGCAAATCAGTCAATCAAACCCAGTTCAAAGGGATTGTTGGCTCACTGATGTATCTAACCGCTACTAGACCAGACATACAATTTTCAGTCTGTTTAATAGCAAGATATCAGTCCAATCCCAAAGAATCTCACCTCACTGCAGCCAAAAGAATACTCAGGTACCTAAAAGGAACCCCAAACCTTGGACTCTATTATCCAAAATGCTCAGGGTTTGATCTCAAGGGTTACTCTGATTCTGATTATGCTGGCTGCAACATGGACAGAAAAAGTACCTCAGGGTCCTGTCAATTTCTTGGAGGAAAACTGGTTTGTTGGAGTGCAAAGAAGCAACAATCAGTGGCTATGTCCTCAGCTGAAGCTGAATATGTAGCTGCAGCAGGATGCTGTGCCAATGTATTATGGATGAAAAGTCAACTCAGTGACTATGACATCCATTACAAAATGGTGCCTATCTTTTGTGATAACACTAGTGCTATTGCAATCTCCAACAACCCTGTCCTCCACCAAAGAACCAAACACATTGATATCAGATATCACTTCATCAGGGATCACATAATGAAAGGAGACATTGAACTACATTTCATCCCTACTGAATATCAACTGGTTGATATCTTCACCAAACCCTTGGATGAATCTACCTTTAGGAGACTGAAAGCTGAATTAGGAATGCTTGACATTGAAAGCCAAGTATCTGAAAACCAATCTCAGTAAGCTCTCTGAAATGGTTCATTCTCCCTGAACATCCAAAACCAACCTCTCTCTGAATAAGTAAGACTCATTCAGGGTCCCTGACACTTGACAAAGAGCATTGAATGAGTAACTAAATGATCTAAGTATCAGTTACTTAAATGTCCTAGGTTGGTAACTTTGCCAATTTAATAAAGGAATATATGTCTCTTTGTCTTACTGTCATCCCACTTGGCATTTAATTCCACTCACAAAAAATATCAAATTTATATTTTATCTCTGCAAAAGTGCACTTTTACTGTGCACTGCAACTGTTCCCTTGAAAAACGGGATTTTACTGCGGGTAATGGAGTGGTAGCATTAAATGGGAAATTCAAACGTCTTTCAAAAACCAACTCTTAATATTCCCATTTGTGCACAAAACACCCCTCTTATCACTCTATAAATACCCTCTTCCAACACATACAAAAACACACAAATTATTTTCTGCAACTAAACTCTGTTAAAATTCTTTCTCAAATCCAGAAATATTTGTGTGTTCTCAAATCTTCAAAACCTCTTTTGGAAAAACCCTTCTTGTAAACATTTACAACAGTTTTTCATCACAAACTTGAAGAGATCTAAATACTTTGATTGTTCTAGTCAAAACATTTTTTAAACCCTAAAATCTTTGTTAATGGAAATGGCTAGAACACAATCTCTCCAGTTTGCTTCTCAGTGGGTAGCGGATCTTACTAACGTTGAATTTAAAAAAAATAATGTCATAGGAAATTTTGAATATCCTGAAAATGTCCCAACCTATAAAGACATTATAAATTTTTTATTCAACTGCCCACTCAAAACGGCCTTTGTAAAATGTCCCTCAGTGGTGTACCCAAACTACCTCAGGGAGTTTTGGGCTACAGCTAGAGCCTTTGACCCGACACCTTCTACTGATGAGAATAACCTTAGACCTCTCAGGGAGTATCTCATCAGGTTCAGTCTAAATGGGGGGAAACAATACACCTTGGATTACAAAACGTTTTGCACTTCAACAGGGTTAGAT
This sequence comes from Chrysanthemum seticuspe, assembly GCA_019973895.1. Taxonomy (NCBI): domain Eukaryota; kingdom Viridiplantae; phylum Streptophyta; class Magnoliopsida; order Asterales; family Asteraceae; genus Chrysanthemum; species Chrysanthemum seticuspe. Next base: position 148,588,289 of record BPTQ01000005.1, on the reverse strand, counting down.
TATAACAAAGGTGCTTATGTCGCCCATCCTGAACCCTCCACAGTGAAGGATGGGTTAAAACAAATTGTTTTAGATCCAACTTTTTTGGACAAGACCCCTGTCACTAAAAGCTCATTCCCCGTGGCTTAGAGGATCCTCTTCACCTTTGTGATTCAGGTCCTCGGCGGGAACCACTCATCCACTGAACAAGTTAACTCTATTCAGTTGATGATGGCATACTGCTTGATGAATGGGGTCACTGTCGACATAGGAGAGATCATTTACAGTGATCTCGTAACGAAGCTACAGAGCAAAACTAGGACGAAGTACGTTTCGTATCCTAGGTTTGTCTCATGTGCTTTGCAATCGTTACTGGGTTCAAACTATACACAGGATGAAAATTTTGGAAATTTACCTGGCATCCTGAGCCCATTAAATTTTCAAAAGGACCCATCCCTTGTCACTCCCATTGAATTGACGGCCCACATGATTGCTGTAAACAATCAAAGTGGATCAGTGTCTCTAAACCCTGCTTCTAAAAAGAAAAAGGGGAAGTCTCAGACTGGGACTAAGACTAAACCAAAGTCTCAGGGCCCTGAGACTTCAGGAGCACAACCTAAGAGGCACAAAAAGCCCGAGACCAAAAAGACACCCACTGACCAGGCAACAACCACCCCAGTGACAACGAAGGACACTGATATATCACAATCAGTGCCCATGGTCACACCTACTACTCCCCAAGATCCTGAGGGAAACATACAACCCGCTGTAGGGGAGCGCCTTCCACAACGCCTAGTGATGACATTAGCAAATCCAAGCCTTTGTCTGAGGGCACACTGATCTCTCCCAAAGACTCAGAGGGAATCAAACAAACCGCTGATAGGGATACAACTATCACTGACTCTGCTAAAGGCACTGGGAAACGCCCACCAGTGTCTCAGGGGTCACTGGGGGACAAAGACTCGGAGGGAAAGGAACAACCCGCCGATACGGAACCCACAACCAATCCTGACTCCAGCGAAGACACTGGGAAACGCCCACCAGTGTCCGAGGGGTCAATGGGGGACAAAGACTCAGAGGGAAACATACCACCCGCTGATATGGAACCCAACACCAACCCCTGGTTAACTGTTGCTGATGTCACTGGGATATTATTCTCTGAAGATGAGCTTGCTGAGACTGATGATGAAATCTTATCTGCTGGAGAAGAAATGGACGCTGAGGTTCAAGCTGAACAAGAGCCTCAGCCTGATCCACATGAGCATACTGAATCACCAGTCAAGCCTGACAATAATGACTCCTCTTCATCCACTGATGAATTTGAAAGATTTGATAATGTTCTCCCACTCACTGAAATACAGCTAGTTCAGTGGATCACCAAAGCTTCAAGAAGGTTATATTCTGGGGTCACTGACACATTGTGGGAGCAACTCACTGAGGCTGTTGCGAGTTATGCTGATCTAAAGGCTGAGATACATGGCTTTGATGAAAATGTTCATGAGCACAGGGATCTGATGTATGACAACATTCACCGACTGGATGAAAACATGGCTAAATTCCTCAGGCATCTTCAGGGTGTAGGTACCACGATAGATGAAATCAGGGAGTATGTCAAAGAAGACCCAGCACTCAACTCTAAAGTGCTGGAGGCTACTGAGGAGCACTTGAAACAATCCTCAAACCTCACTGAACTGCTCAATATGCTCAAGTCTGCAAATGTTCAGGGTCTTCCATCCTCAGTCCAGTCTCTTCAAACTACATTGGACTCTTTGAATACGCAGGTGGCTACTTTGGCTCAGGCATCCTCATCTCTGGCCTGGAATCTTGGGCCCAGAATGACAGTCCTGGAGGTTTCTTAGGCTAATTTGGAAACTAAAGTCACTGGTATTCAATCTGACACTTCAGACATCAAGGCTATGATCTCAGAAATTTATCAGGCCTTCAAGGGTCAAGCTGCTCAGCCCCCTTCAGCACCCACTCCAACTCTTGCCCTCACTGAGGCTCCGGCAACAGTTGAGGGGGAGAATATTGCTGAAGAAACTCCTTCTCACAACGAGGGGGAGCCAACACCAACAGCATCAGTGGCTCAAATCTCATCATCCCTACCAGTCTCAGCAACACCGATCTCATCAATCCCACCAACAACATCAACAACAACAACACTGACAGTAATCACTCCAATAACAACAACACCACCACTCCTGGTAGCAACTTCATCTTCCTCAGGCCAGGACAAAGGAAAAGGCAAGATGGCAACTTCTGAGCCTGGGAAGATTCCCTATAAAATCGGCGACACTGAATACCTGCTCACACCACAACAGCTGAGTAAACACCTTGCTAAAGACGAAAAAAGGTTGAAACAAGCTGAGGAAGAGAAAAGGAACAGAAAAGCACTGGAAAAGGTTGTCGCCGAAGAAGCTGAGAACATGGGATTAGATCCAAGCAAACTTCAAAAGGGTCAGGCAGGGCAAAAGTTCAAGGAAGCTCAGGCGGCTCAGATGGCTGCAATGAAAAAGCAACTGGAAGAAAAGAAGAAGAAAACTGAAGCTCTCAGGCAAAGCAGAATTGAGGAGTACAACTGGATAATGACAAGCCGAAGGCTTCCTGAAAAGATCACAGATGTCAGAATCATCCCCAATACCAAACCAGTGGCCATGAACGTCTATAGAGGGGTTAATAAAAGACACTTTGAGGTCCATGATCCCCTCAAATTCACTGACTTTGGGATCACTGAACTGGATGAGCTTGGTCCAATCATTGAAAAGAAGAAGAATGAGGTGGTTAAGGACCTGATGAAAATGCTCGGTAAAAGATATGAAAGACTGAGAGATTGTCCAGCTCAGCTGGGAATTCAGCCCGCCTTAACTGCACCTCAAGGATCTCAACCACAATCATCCACTGGCAAAAGGAAGAGAGTTGAGTTCCAACCTAAGATTAAAGTGCCTGGACTGGAGTGTAACAGGGAGCTGCCTGAAGGGGTTAAATTTGTGAACTGTCTAGTGATTGAGAAGCCTGAAAGAGGGCTATTCCACATTGATGTCTATGGAAACCCAGCTTTTCAAAGATGTAGTGATATTGATCAGGCTGGTGTGGCTGCAATGCTGAGCTACATACCAGTGGCCTCTCAAATTCAAACCCCAGCAAACATCAGGTTCTGCCAAGACCTGAATGCCAAGATAAGAGACCATCCTGACAGAGAAACACTCATCACCAAAAAGGTCAAGCTTGAAGCGTTGGGAATCCAGCTGGATTGACATCATTTTGTTTTTATCTTTTGAACTAGTGATAGGAACTATGTAATCTGATCAATAAACTATGTATGTTTTATTCATTTACTCAGTGTTCCTTATTGTATTCATTAGTACATTCAGTGTAAGAAGAAGCCTCTTGCTCACTTACACTGATCAACCACTTAGGCTATTTGTATATCCGAATAGGGGGAGACTGTTGGGTTTAGTAAATACCCAAACCCCTTAATCTAGGATTTGAATAGAAAATAGCCCAAGTGTTTAATCCGTTAACACAAACAGGTCACTGAGTGCATAGTCTCTCAGTGAGTCATCTTCAGGATACTCAGTATGAGGCAAAGAAGAAATCTCTCCACTCAGTAAGGTGGAACTTAAAAGGTGAAGACTGAGTCAAGAAGAAGATGATGGATTCAGTGAGTGATGACAATAACTCATTAAATCCCTAAGATTCCTCCCCAACTTCTTACACTGAAGACAAACTGAAGTAGAAGACTAAAGGATGTAAAGATTGAAGAAAGAGCGGGACAAGGCGGGAAAAGGTTGAAACAGATAAGACGAAGTCCTTATCAACCAAAGTCAACTTTCCCTGAATGGCAAAAGATCAGGCTCAGTGTCATCACTGAACTTTGGAAAGTAGTCTTGTCTCTTACCTAGAATAGTCTTTGTAAACAGAGACAAAATACATCAGTATTTTGTCTTCTGTATGATGTCAGTTTGTCACTTAGGAAAGAGTCAAATATCATACATGTATAAATAGCATAAAAGATGGAGTGAAAAGGTCAAGCTTGTGAATTGTAAAAACACAAATACACGCAAGCCATCTTTTCACTCCTCCAAATACAACTTAGTTCCTGAGATAGCTCAGTGAGCTCTAAGAGTTGTGCTCAGACTTAGCCTGAGCTTAGAGAGGAGTCACCCAACTTTGTCATTTCAATCCCAAGTACTATTCCGCAAGTACTTGGGTAACGTATTCTTTGTGATTTATTTCTAATAAGAATATGATGTTGAAAATTACTTAGTGTGTTTTCTTATGTTAATTTCAGTCATAGTTCACTAATAACTTGTTTTATATACTTAAACTGTTTTAAACGATAGTGAACGGGGAACAACATACCTAAACCCCTAAATCTAGGATTTGAATAGAAAATAACCTAAGTGCTTAGTCTGTTAAACACTAACAGGTCACTGAGTGCATAGTCTCTCAGTGAGCCATCTTCAGGACGCTCATTAAGAAACATAGAAAACTTAAAGGGTGAAGACTGAGTCAAGAAGAAGATGGTGGATTCAGTAAGTGATGACAATAACTTACTGAATCCCTTAAAATTCTCTCCAACTACAAACACTGAAGACAAACTGAAACTGAAGACTGAAGACTATGAAGACTGAAGAATGGGCGGGACAAAACAGTTATGCTTGAAGCGATAAAGACGGAGTATTTATTTTCAAGAAGTCAACCTTACCTAAAAGGCCCAGCATCAGTACTGCCATGAAGAAAGTGACTTGGTCCCTTTACCTAATATAGTCTTTGTAAACAGAGACAAAATACATCAGTATTTTGTCTTCTACAAAATTGTCAGTTTGTGACTTAGGAAACAGTTAAAACTCATACTTGTATAAATAGCATAAGAGATGGAGTGAAAGGTTAAGCTTATGAATTGTAAAAATACACATACACGCAAGCCATCTTTCACTCCTCCAAATACAACTTAATCCCTGAGATAGCTCAGTGGGTACTTGTAGTTGTGCTCAGACTTAGCCTGAGCTTAGAGAGGACTTACAAACACCTTGCCATTTCAATCCCTAGTACTGTTCCGCAAGTACTAGGGTAACGTATTCTTCTGATTCATTTCTAATAAGAATATGACGTTGAAAATTATTCAGTGTGTTTTACTTATGTTAATTTCAGTCATTTTTCACTATTAATTTGTTTTAAGTACTTAATTGTTTTTAAACGATAGTGAATAGGGAACAACAAGTGGTATTAGAGCCAGGCTGGTTATAAAACTATTTTTAAGCCGCTCTAAACGTTTTTAAATCAGGATCCTAAAATGGCTGAAATTGATGTACCCCAACTAGTCGATAAAAAGGGTGGAGCTTATTCAGCTGTTGCCCCCAGACTTGAAGTTGGTAAATTTAACAAATGGAAAAAGCGTATGCTTTGCTATTTGATTGGGATGGAACCTTATTATATCAAGTGTATAAATGAAGGTCCATTTATCCCAAAGACGTCTGAAGGTTTGCCTAAACCTGAAGCTCAGTGGACTCAGGATGAGAGAAGAGTGGTCAACCAGAACCAAAGGCTCAAAAGTATCATAATATCTTGTCTTCCTGATGATATTATGGAGTCAGTTATAAGCTGTAGTGCGGCCAAACAAACCTGGGATGACCTAGTTCATAGTTATGAAGGTCCATCTGATACCAAGGAAAACAGGATTATGGACCTGAAACTTGAGTATAATACCTTCAAGACTAAGGACTCAGAAACTCTATCTCAAACTTACACCCGTTACAAAACTCTTTTAAATGAACTGTCAAATCATGGTGTTAAGTTGTCCAAACATGAAATCAATGCTGGTTTTGTCAATAGTCTCCCTGAGAAGTGGTTGAATTTCTCTCAGGGACTTAGGAATGCTAATCATATCCAGAATCTTGAGCTTCCTGAAATTTATGGGAAATTTGTCTATGAGTAAAACCTCATCAACAGACGATACCCTGACTTAAAGAAGTCTCAGGAAGTCAAGAAGTCCCTGACCACCACTTCAACACCTATATCAACTGCTTTCTTTTCCAACAATGTGGTTCAAGACTTTCAAGAAAACTCAGATGATGAGCCTGATGAGAGATCAAGTGAGGAGTACCTAAATGACATGAACGTTGAATTTCAGGAAAGGGCACTCCTTGCTAACTCTCGAAGGTTTATTAAAAGAAACAGAGGTTTTTCAAATGCTAAATCAAATGAGGACACTGAATGCTTTAAGTGTCACAAAAGAGGTCATTTTGCAAAAGATTGTTTTTCAAAAACAATTTCTGAACCCTCTTATAAACCATCAGGGTCAAATGAGTCCTCAGGCTTTAGCAAATTTCAACCAAAAATCTATCAGTCTCATCAAAACTTTCAAAACAAATCTGATCAAAACAAAACTGTTGATTTTGAAGTTAAGTATAAGAAAGTCAAAGCTAAGCTTGCATTGCTTGAGGCCAGTCCCTCAGAAACAACAAAAAGTGTTCAATCTGTGCAGGGTAAAAACAAAGGCCTAGTTGCTGAAACCTTCGACTGGGATGAAGAGCCAGTGTCATCAGATGATGAAATGGTGCATGTCAGTGCACTGATGGCCCTCTCAGAAGAGGACAAGCTAGCTGTTGGAAAGAATCATGCCAGGAATAGAGAATGGGTCAATATCACAATGAAGAAGGTAAATATTTTACTTTCTATGGATGATGACTCTGATTGGCAGTCTTACATGAATTATCTTAATGTTGACCTTAAGTTCGTAGAAGAGCAAATACTGAACCTTTTTTCAAAATACAACAAGCTAAGTTTTGAATTAAACAAGTGTAGGGATGAACTGCTTTTTTTAAAACAAGCTAAGCTTGAGGCTGTCACTTTGCATATTCAAAACACTGAACTAGTTAGAAGAAATCAGGCTCTTCAAGACGAACTCAAAAAGGTTCAAGATATTCTTGATAGTTGGACTGCTAAGAATCCTAGGGTCTTTGATGCTGTGGGAGCCCCCAGTAGCAAGAAGAGAGTCTTAGGTGAAGATCATCTTCCTGACTCTCTCAACAAAGACCAGGGTCCTAAACCATTTGTGTCTGGTGGCATGATTACCAGTATGTTGACTAGTCCCAAGCCCAGTGATTGGATTGATCACGTCAATCCTGATAGTAAGCTTCCTAATTTCGATTCTGGAAGAATTCTAGAGCCTGAGAGTCAAGCTCTTAAGATCATGCTTGGACTCCCTGATGTGCCCAATAGTACTGAACACATTGTTACTCCAATGCAATTCAATCCTCATTCACCAAAAGAAAGGTCTGGACTTGGTAGAACCATCCTGAAAAGTCCAACAAAACCAACTCAACAAGAGTCTACTCAGACTTCCACATCTGTGACTCCCACTGAAGCTGACCAAATTCAGCAACTAACTAAACTTGTGAGGAAGCTAACTGAAAAGATGGATTCCATTGAAAAAGTCCCTGAATCAATCAAGGAGACAAAGTCAGCTTCCTCTAGTTCCTCAAAGTCCAAGTCAAACTCCAAATCCAATCAGAAGTGTGATCTATGCCACTATACCAGTCATACCATTGACAACTGTTATAGAATCCTTTTTTGTATGATATGCAAAAAGGATGATCACAGAACTTCTGATCACTTACAATATGTAAGTTCACTCAGTGAAGAAAACAATACCAAAGTTGGTCATCAGTATGCTTCAACCCTCAAGTCTGCTCAAAAATTTAGAGCAAAACCCTTTCCTCCTTGTCCACACTGTGAGTTTAATGATCATCACCCTGACGATTGTCTTATGAACACATGTTGTGATATTTGCGGAAATCCAGCTCATAAGACATCCCAGCATGACAGTGTCATCCATGCAAGGAGAAGTTCCAAGCAACCCAAAATCACTGAGTCATCCTTAGTCTCTAATTGCAAAACCTGTGGTAGCTCCTAGAAGTGGGTCACTAAGAGAAACTAATTCACTTTACTACTTGTGCAGAGACACGCCAGGGAGCCTATTTGGCATCTAGACAGTGGATCCTCAAGAAGCATGACTGGTGTGAAGGAGTATCTGTACAAGTATGTAAAGGAACCAGGACCCAAGGTAGTATTTAGTGATAACTCATCATGTCCCACTGAAGGTTATGGTTCAGTAAACTGCAATGGAATAGTTTTCTCTAGAATAGCTTATGTCAATGGTCTCAAATACAATCTCATCAGTGTCAGTCAACTATGTGATGCTAAGTACATTGTGCAATTTAATGACAAACAAGGTACCATTTTCAATGCCAATAAAGAAGTTGTTTTGATAGCTCCTAGAAGAGATGATGTTTATGTCTTAGACATGTCTACTTTTTCTCAAGATGGAACCTGTCTCTTTGCCAAAGCCACTGAAACTATCAACTGGCTATGGCACAAGAGACTCTCTGACTTAAAATTCAAAACATCAACAACCTGGCAAAACAAAAAAAGGTCCTTGGCTTACCATCACTGGTTTTTGCAAAAGTTAAACCATGCTCAGCTTGTGAGAAAGGCAAACACCAAAGAGCATCTTTCAAAACAAAACAAAATTTTTCCATCAAAAGCTGCCTTCACCTCTTGCATATGGATCTCTTTGGACCAGTCAGTCCTAGATCAATCCAGTATGAGAAGTATACACTTGTCATTGTTGATGAGTTTTCAAGATACACTTGGGTATACTTTCTTTCCAAAAAGAGTCAGGCAGCTGACACAATAATGTCATTCATCAGGAACATTGAAAACCAAAATGACATTACTGTTAAACAAATCAGGACTGACAATGGTACTAAGTTCATAAATGAAGAGCTTGAGATGTTCTGTGATGAAAAGGGAATCTCCCAAAAATTTTCATCTCCTTACACCCCTAAACAAAATGTGGTAGCTGAAAGGAAAAATAGAACTCTCATTGAGGCAGGTAGAACTATGTTAAATGGCTCAGCTCTCAAAAAATTTCTGGACTGAAGCAGTCAAAACAGCCTGTTACACTTAAAACAGGTCAATCATTGTCAAAAGACATAACAAAACCCCTTATGAGATATTCAAAGGTAGACTTCCTGATATCAGCTATTTTCATGTGTTTGGATGTCCTGTGTTTATTCATAACCACAAGGATCATCTAGGCAAATTTGATGCTAAAGTTGATGATGGATACTTTCTAGGTTACTCACTGATCTCCAAAGCCTTCAGAGTATTTAACACAAGGAGACAACAAGTTGAGGAAACCTTTCATGTCACCTTTGATGAGAGTTCAGAAAGCATCAGGTTCACCAACACCTCAGTGGAGGAAATAGGAATTGATAACTCTTCAAGATATCCTCCTGATGAGTATAACACTGAAATCAATTCCTCATACCAGGCTGATGTTGACATCTCATATTATGTCTTGCATCACAACCTGTCACAACCAATTATCAGTTAGCTCATTGATAATCAATCAGTCTCTGCTAGGATAGGTAACACTGATCCAAATGATCAGGAACCTGTGATTCATGAAACCCAACCTGAACAAGACATCTCAACAGATGTTCTTAATGATTCTGTGGCTCATGCACCTGAACTCACTCCTGAGTCTCCAGTTACCTCTTCAAACTCAGATCCTAGACCACAAAGTAAGTGGAGAAAATCTCAGGACATTGAGCTTGTAAACATCATTGGTGAACCCACCGAGGGCATGCTCACTAGAAGCATGGCTGCTAAGTTAAGTGCAGCTTCAGCCAATGAATGTCTATATGCTGATTACCTATCAGATATAGAACCCATAAGTGTCACTGAGGCTCTAAAACACCCAAGTTGGGTTCAGGCCATGCAAGAAGAACTTCAACAGTTTGATAAAAACAAGGTCATGACCTTGATCAAATGTCCTCAGGATGTCATAGTCATAGGAATTAAGTGGGTTTTCAGAAACAAAACTGATGAAAACGGCACTGTCATTAAAAATAAAGCCAGACTTGTAGCCAAAGGTTACAGTCAACAAGAAGGCATTGACTATGATGAGACATTTGCTCATGTTGCAAGAATGGAAGCCATCAGGATCTTCCTTTCCTATGCTACCTACATGAACTTCAAATTTTATCAAATGGATGTAAAAAGTGCATTCCTAAATGGTGAACTCAAGGAAGATGTGTATGTTCAGCAACCTCCAGGCTTTGAGAGTAGTGAATTCCCTGACTATGTCTGCAAGCTTGATAAAGCCCTTTATGGACTAAAGCAAGCTCCCAAGGCATGGTATGAAACTCTCTCAGCCTTCCTGATTCAAAAGAAGTTTGTCAGAGGAAAGATAGACAACACATTGTTTATCTATAGGACAAAACAAGATGTAATACTAGTCCAAGTATATGTTGATGACATCATCTTTGGCTCAACAAACTACACACTTTGCAAACAGTTTAAAAACTGATGACAAAGAAGTTTGAAATGAGCATGATGGGTGAACTCACATACTTCCTTGGACTACAAATCAGGCAAACTGATAAAGGAATCTCCATCAGTCAAGAGAAATACACAAGAAATCTCTTGAAGAAATATGAGATATCTGACTGTGCTTCAGTGAAAACACCAATGGTACCTCCTAACAACCTTGGACCTGATCTCACCAGCAAATCGGTAAATCAAACCCAGTTCAGAGGGATTGTTGGCTCACTGATGTATCTTACTGCTTCCAGACTAGACATACAATTCTCAGTCTGTCTAATAGCAAGATATCAGTCCAATCCCAAAGAATCCCACCTCACTGCAGCCAAAAGAATACTCAGGTACCTGAAGGGAACCCCAAGCCTTGGACTCTATTATCCAAAGTGCTCAGGGTTTGATCTCAAGGGTTACTCTGATTCTGATTATGCTGGCTGTAACATGGACAGAAAAAGTACCTCAGGGTCCTGTCAATTCCTTGGAGGAAAACTGGTTTGTTGGAGTGCTAAAAAGCAATAATCAGTGGCTATGTCTTCAGCTGAAGCTGAGTATGTGGCTGCTGCAGGATGTTGTACCAATGTTTTATGGATGAAAATTCAACTCAGTGACTATGATATCCATTACAAAATGGTACCCATCTTCTGCGATAACACCAGTGCAATTGCAATCTCCAACAACCCCGTCCTTCATCAAAGAACCAAACACATTGATATAAGATATCACTTCATCAGGGACCACATAATGAAAGGAGACATAGAACTCCATTTCATCCCTACTGCTTATCAACTGGCTGATATCTTTACCAAACCCTTGGATGAACCTACCTTCAGGAGACTGAAAGCTGAATTGGGAATGCTTGACATTGAAAGTCAGGCATCTGAAAACCAATCTCAGTAAGTTCTCTGAAAAGGTTCCTCCTCCCTGAACAAAACCCACAAAACAAACTCTCACTGAATGAGTAAGACTCATTCAGGGACCCTGGCTATAGATATTAAGCATTGAATGAGTAACTAAATGCACCAAGTATCAGTTACTTAAATGTCCTAGGTTGGTAACCTTACCAATTTAATAGAGGAATATATGTCTCTTTGTCTTACTGTCATCCATGTCAAGGGTCCCTCAAATACTTACCTCACCCCACTTGGCATTAAATGCCTCTCCTCACATGAAATATCCTAAGGATATTTTATTACTGCAAATTGCACTTTTACTGTGCACTGCAACTGTTCCCTTAAAAAACGGGATTTTACTGCGGGTAGTGGAGGGTGGCATTAAATGTGGAAATTCAAACGTTTTTCAAAAACCGACTTTACAAATCCACAAATATGCACAAACTACCCCTCTAAACACTCTATAAATACCCTCACAAAATCCTTATAACACACACAAAATATTTCTGCTAACAAAACTTTGTCAAAATCTCTTGTGTTCTTCAAATCCTGTCTGAAAAATCTTCTTTGTAAACCTTTACAAAAGTTTTTCATCACAACTTAAGAGATTCAAAACCTTTGATTGTTCTTGTCAAGAAATGTTTTTTAAAACCCTAAAAACATTTTAATGGAAATGGCAAGAACACAATCTCTTCAGTTTGCTTCACAGTGGGTAGGTGATCTTAGCAATGTTGAATTTAAAACAAATAATGTCATAGGAAATTTTGAATATCCTCAAACTGTCCCTGCCTATAAGGACATTATGAAATTTTTGTATAACTGCCCACTGAAAACGGCCTTTGTTCAGTGTCCCTCAATACTGTACCAAAACCTCCTCAGGGAGTTTTGGGCAACAACTAAGGCCTTTGACCCGACACCCTCTACTGATGAGAACAACCTTATACCACTCAGAGAATATCTCGTCAGGTTCAGTCTTAACGGGGGACAGCAAGTTACCCTGGATTATAAAACTTTTTGCACCTCAACAGGGTTAGACTACAACAAGGGAGTTTATGTCGCCCATCCTGAACCCTCCACAATGAAGGATGGGTTAAAACAAATCATTTTAGATCCAAATTTTTTGGACAAGACCCCAGTCACCAAGAGTTCATTTCCCGTCGCTTGGAGGATCCTATTCACTTTTGTTATTCAGGTCCTCGGCGGGAACCACTCATCCACTGAACAAGTTAACTCTATTCAGTTGATGATGACATACTGCTTGATGAATGGGGTCACTGTCGAAATAGGGGAGATCATTTACAGTGATCTCGTAACCAAGCTACAGAGCAAAACTAGGATGAAATACGTTTCGTATCCTAGGTTTGTCTCTTGTGCTTTACAAGTGTTACTGGGTTCAAATTATCCTCAGGAAGAAAAATATGGTGCTTTACCTGGCATCCTGAGTCAATCAAATTTCCAAAAGGACCCATCCCTTGTCACAAATATTGAATTGACGGCCCATATGGTTGCTGTAAACAACTAGAGGGAATCAGTGTCTCCTAACCATGCTCCTAAAAAGAGAAAGGGGAAGTCTCAGACTGGGACTTAGACCAAACCCAAGTCTCAGGGTCCTGAGGCTTTAGGAACACTGGCCAAAAGGCAAAGAAAACCCAAGACTGACTTGCCACCCACTAGAGGCCAATCATCATCTACCCCGGTGACAACAAAGGACAATGATAAATCACAATCAGTGCCCTTGGTCCCAACTACTACTCCACAAGATCCAGAGGGAAACAAACAACCCGTTGGTAGGGTAGCGCCTTCCACATCGGCCAGTGATGACATTAGCAAATCAAAGCCTTTGGCTGAGGGCACACTGAATGATCCCAAAGACTCAGAGGGAACCAAACAACCCGCTGATAGGGATATCACCTTCACTGACTCTGCTAAAGGCACTGGAAAAAACCCATTAGTGTCTCAGGGGTCTAGGGGGACAAAGACTCGGAGGGAAAGGAACAACCCGCCAATACGGAACCCAAAACCAATCCTGACTCCAGAGAAGGCACTGGGAAACTCCCACCAGTGTCTGAGGGGTCAACGGGGGACAAAGACTCAGAGGGAAATGTACCACCCGTTGATATGGAACCCATCACCAACCCCTTGTTGACTGTTGCTGATGTTACTGGGATACTTTTCTCTGATGATGAACCTGCTGAAAGTGAAGATGTTATTTTATCATCAGGGGAAGAAGTGGACGCTGAGGTTCAATCTGAACAAGAACCTTAGCCTGATCCACAGGAGCATACTGAATCACCATTCCAGCCTGACAATAATGACTCCTCTTCCTCCACTGATGAATTTAAAAGATTTGATAATGTTCTTCCACTCACCGAGAGGCAGCTTGTTCAGTGGATCACCAAAGCTTCAAGGAAGCTATACTCCGGGGTCACTGAAACATTGTGGGAACAACACACTAAGGCTGGAGCCAGTTATGCAGATCTGAAGGCTGAGGTACAAGCGTTTGATGAAAACGTTCATAAGTACAGGGATCTGATGTATGACACTCTTCACAGACTGGATGACAACTTGGCTAACTTTCTCAGGCACCTTCAGGGTGTAGGCACTAAGATAGATGAAATCAGGGAATTTATCAAAGAACTCCCAGCACTCAACTTTAAAGTGCTGAAGGCTACTGAGGCCTACTTGAAACAATCCTCCAGCCTCACTGAACTGATCGAAATGCTCAAATCTGCAAATGTTCAGGGTCTTCAATCTTCAGTCCAGTCTCTTCAAGCTACATTGGGCTCTGTAAATACTCAGGTGGCTACTTTGGCTCAAGCATCTTCTTCCTTGGCCTAGAATCTCGGGCCCAGAATGACTGCTTTGGAAGTATCTCAGGCAACTTTGGAAGCAAAAGTCACTGGTATTCAAACAAATACTTCAGATATCAAGGCGATGATCACTGAAATCTATCAGGCCTTCAAGGGTCAAGCAGCTCAGTCCCCCTCAGCACCAACACCAACTCTTTCCCTTACTGATGCTCCGGAAATAGTTGACGGGGAGAATACTGCTGAAGAAACTCCTCTTCACACTGAGGGGGAGCCAACACCACCAGTATCTGAAGCTCAAATATCATCATCACCACAAGTCCCAGTTGTACCAATCTCATCGATCCCACCACCAACATCAACAACAACAACACTGACAGGTACAACACCAATCATAACAACAACACCGCCCCTGGTAGTATCTTCTTCTTAAGGCCACGGCAAAGGAAAAGGCATAATGATAACACCACCTGAGCCTGAGAAGATTCCCTTTAAGATCGGCAACACTGAGTACCTTCTCACACCACAACAGCTAAGTTCATACCTTGCTAAGGAGGAAAGGAAAAAGAAACTTGCTGAAGAGGAAAGAAAGAGCAGAGAAGCACTGGTACAAGTAGTTGCTGAGGAAGCTGAAAACATTGGAATAGATGCTAAGAAGCTTGAAAAGGGTCAGGCACGGCAGAAGTTCAAGGATGCTCAGGCAGCAAAAATGGCTGAAATGAAAAAGCAGTTGGAAGAAAAGAATAAAAGAACTGCAGCCATCAGGAAAGCAAGAATTGACCATTATAATTGGACAATGACAAGCCGAAGACTGCCTGAGAAGATCACTGATGTCAAAATCATTCTCAGGTCTAAACCACCGGCAACGAACGTCTACAGGGGGGATGATAAAAGACATTTCGAGGTTCATGATCCCATAAAATTCACTAACTTTGGGATCACTGAACTCGATGAACTCGGTCCAATAATTGAAAAGAAGCAGAATGTGGTGGTTAAGGAGCTGATGAAGATGCTCAGTAAAAGATATGAAAGACTGAGGGATGCACCAACACAACTGGGGATTCAACCTGCCTTAACTGCACCTCAAGGATCTCAACCACAATCATCCACTGGCAAAAGGAAAAGAGTTGAGTTCCAGCCTGAGATTAAAGTGCCTGGACTGGAGTGTAATAAGGAGTTGCCTGAAGGTGTAAAGTTCGTGAACTGTCTGGTGATTGAAAAGCCTGAAAGAGGGCTATTCCACATTGATGTCTATGGAAACCCATCATTTCAAAGATGGAGTGACATTGATCAGGCAGGTGTGGCTGCAATGCTAAGCTACATACCAGTGGCCTCTCAAATTCAGACTCCTGAAAACGTCAGGTTCTGTGCTGACCTAAACGCCAAGATAAGAGAACACCCTGACAAAGAAACACTCATCACCAAGAACGTAAAGCTTGAAGCACTGGGGATCCTTCTTGACTGACATCATTTTCATTATCTTTTGTACTAGTGATAGGAACCTTGTAATTTGATCAATAAACGATGTATGTTTTGCTAAAAATATCCGGTGTTCCTTATTGTATTCATTAGTACATTCAGTGTAAGAAGAAGCCATTTGCTCACTCACACTGATCAAACACTTAGGATATTTGTATATCCAAATATGGGGAGACTGTTGGGTTCAGTAAATACCCAAACCCCTTAATCTAGGATTTGAATAGAAAATAACCTAAGTGCTTAGTCTGTTAAACATTAACAGGTCACTGAGTGCATAGTCTCTCAGTGAGCCATCTTCAGGACGCTTAGTAAGAGACATAGAAAAAGTCTCTCCACTCAGTAAGGCGGAACTTAAAGGATGAAGACTGAGTCAAGAAGAAGATGGTGGATTCAGTAAGTGATGACAATAACTTACTGAATCCCTCAAACTTCTCTCCAACTACAAACACTTAAGACAAACTAAAAATGAAGACTGAAGACTATGAAGACTGAAGAATGGGCTGGACAAAACAGTTATGCTTGAAGCGATAAAGACGGAGTACTTATCTTCAAGAAGTCAACCTTCCCTAAAAGGCTCAGCATCAGTACTGACATGAAGAAAGTGACTTGGTCCCTTTACCGAATATAGTCTTTGTAAACAGAGACAAAATACATCAGTATTTTGTCTTCTGCAAAATTGTCAGTTTGTCACTTAGGAAAGAGTTAAAACTCATACTTGTACAAATAGCATAAGAGATGGAGTGAAAGGTTAAGCTTGTGAATTGTAAAAACACACGTACAAGCAAGCCATCTTTCACTCCTCCAAATACAACTTAATCCCTAAGATAGCTCAGTGGGTACTTGTAGTTGTGCTCAGACTTAGCCTGAGCTTAGAGAGGAGTTACAAACACCTTGTCATTTCAATCCCTAGTACTGTTCCGCAAGTACTAGGGTAACGTATTCTTCTGATTCATTTCTAATAAGAATATGACGTTGAAAATTATTCAGTGTGTTTTACTTATGTTAATTTCAGTCATTGTTCACTATTAATTTGTTTTAAGTACTTAATTGTTTTTAAACGATAGTGAATAGGGAACAACAACATCGATCTTCGATATCATTTCATCAAGGAGCATGTGGAAAAGGGTACCGTTGAATTATATTTTGTGGGTACTGAATATCTACTGGCAGACCTTCTAACCAAATGCTTAGCTCCTGCTAGGTTTACTGAGTTGGTCCACTGGATTGGTATGAGGTGTTTGACTCCAGAGAAACTGGACGAACTTTTGACACAATCTTAAAACCAGTCAAACACCAAAACCTCTTTTGTAAATATTTTATCAAAAACAAAATACAAAAATATAAACTTTATAAAATACAAAAATATTCTTCTATCTAAATTGTTTTCAACATGTCAAGTCAAATCTTCCGTCAACACTTTACTCTTTCAAACATTTCAATATTTTTACGGTCAAGTGTTGAGGGGAAGAAAGTAAATATTTTATGTTTCATAAAACCTTGTACTTTCATGTTACCCTGAATTTGTTGTATCTTTGATACTGGTGGTTACGTTTCTTGCTTCTTGACATTCCTCAGACCCAAATTTGTAAAATTTCTCTATCTCTTAAGTCGAAGGGGAGTGTCGTCAAATTTCTTTCCAAACTTACACTTCATACTTAACCAAAATGGAAGTTATGGGCTATGGATGAAAATGGTTGAGGTGGAGGGACAAAAATTGTCAAAAGTTTAAATTTATTTTATACAAAACCTTCACCTAAAACACTTAACATTTATTACACACATTTATTACTCTAACCACCTTCATCCCACGCATAAGATTCAAACTCAAATCCGTGTGAAAATCTTCGAATTTGTAAGTGTATTAAGCTTCATTGAGTGATTCTAAACAAAGGTTTTTAATGGCATTCAAATCTAACGGTTGGATTTTAAACTAGGGATGATTTTGTGTTCTACGCATAAGCGTATGAACCCGAAATCACCATGGGATGTTTTGTGATGAAAAAGGTTGTGTCATTATGTTTAAAAACAAGTTTTATGTACATTTTCATCATGAGTATCAACCCAGAAACGTTTTTTATTCAGTTTTCAAAATTAGGGTTTATACGTGATTTTGCGTGTTTTCGATTGTGAATGTTTCTGGATAATTAGTTGCTTGTAAGATGTTTGTAATAGGTTTAATTAACCATTACCAACCTTGAATCTTACCCAGAAACACTACAAATGGTAAAATTAAGATTTAGGGTTTTAGACTCGTTATAATTGGGTACTTCTGATTCTTGAAGTGTTGGATGTTAAAACTTGTTGCAAAACTATCACATAGCTTCTAAGATGTCCCAGAATTAATTTGGTGCATATTCCATGGTTAAATATCTTAGGCGTAGGATTTGAATTGTTAGGGTTTAAACTTTACGCCTAAAGCAAAATCTACGCGTAACCTTCATAAATTGTGATACCATGAGATATGTGAAAAAGGATTGAATAAAGTGTTAATGGAAATGTTATGATGAATTTATTTCCATTTTTACGCGTGAAAAATCAGAATCAAGGTTAAGATTGGAACTCTACACTTAAGGATCACCTTACGCGTAGAAGGTTACACGTAAGAGAAATATTACGCGTAACTCTTTCGCGTAAGGTTCTACATGGGGACTACGCGTATCCTGTGAAGGATATGCGTAAACTTGAGTCTTACGCATAAGGTTCACTCTTACGAGTAAACCTTACGCATAAGCTACCACATACGCTTACGCGTAAGCCTTATGCCAAGAGCTTTTTCCTACGCGTAAGAGGAACTCCTACGCATAAGCTTATGTCTACGCGTATGGTCATACACTGTTTACGCATAAGCTTGCTTTCTTACGCTTAAGCCTTATTTTAACCTCACTCATAAAACGAAAATGTCACTAATAAGCTTTAATGGTTAAATATTGTGTGAATGAGTGAAAATTTGGACTTTAAAATTCAAAATTAATATACTCATGAAACTTATCACGACTACTTTGTATTGTTGGACAATATGTGACATTGTACTCGTAACATTCATTAACATTACATATTCAATAACTGGACAATAAAATCAACTTTCGACTAACGTAATGTCTTTCGATATGTTGGTTCTTTTGGCTTAATATCTTTCAGATCACAATATGGACCTCACAATGGAAAACGTTAACGCACCAAACGATATCACAATATAAGATATTTTCCCAATTGGTTATAAAATGAAGATTGGAAAGAACAACCTCAGGGTGGACTTTGATAACTTCACTTGCTCTGAGTCTTCGTGCCGTATTGTTGTGGATATTCTTAAGACTCATCCCTACAACAACATGCTCACCAATTCAGCAACAGTACGAGAGATCTATATCCATCAGTTCTGGCACACTATGAAGAAAGCTAATGGTCAAGATGCGGTCACGGTGACTCTCAACAACAAACAAGTCACCGTCACTGTTGCGGATTTAAGAGTAATTCTCCTGCTCCCTCCCATCCAGCCTGCTGAATATGTTGCTACTCCTACTAAAGAGGCTAATCTACAATTCATGGTCGATATTGGCTATGATGAAGCTGCGAGAATCATTACAAAACATTCTTCAGTAGATTTAAAGAATATTCCTCAGCCGTGGAGAACCTTATACATCATGATCGCCAAGTCTGTTTCCGGCAGAGATAGCGGTTATGAGCATCCAAAGCTAATGGAACTACAAGTCTTCTGGGGCATGGTCAACAAGATTCATATTGACTTTGCAAGTCTGATTTGGGTAGACATGATGACATAACTCAAGAAGCCTGGCACAAAGGTCTCCTACATCAGATACACTAAGTTGTTGATACAAAGGATACTCGGGAATAATCAAGACATTCCCTTGAGGCTTGATGACCCCAACCAACACTCTGCGTTGTTTGAGTCTACTTTAAATGTTGTCAGGTTCAAAGACTCATCAACAAAGAAGCAAGGTGTAGTTTTGACTGACTGTCTACTCACTGCTGACGTTAAAAACCTTCAATCGTATTTACGATATCAAGAAGCAGTGAACTTAGGCAAAGTCGGCTTTATGGATGAAATGTCTTCTGCTATCCAAGCCAAGAAAACCAGGAGATCAGGAAGTGCAGGAAGTGTAGCAAGAACTGGAAGTGCCCTTAAATATCCAAAGAGAAATCCTTCCCGAAAAAGAATTGTTCCAACAAAGGGTGCCACCCCTAATCCTCAATCGGCACCTAAATTAATGGACGAAGACTCCGAGGATACTGAAACGGATGAGGAGGTTTACTATTCTGAGTCTGTTACGGATGAAACGACAACAGTTTAGAAACCTTCTAGTCCCAAAACTGACAAGGGTAAAACTCCAGTTGAAGAGCAGGAAGAAGAAGAGAGTTCAGATGAAGAACCAAAGGATGAAGACAAAGAATACCGCAAAACACTAAAGCATCTCAGGCAACAACATGCTGCCAAGGAATTTAATCTTCAACAAACTAGTGGCCCTGGAGGTTCCAGTGGTGGCGCACTTACCATACCAATTCGTGATGCGGTTAATCAACCCAATAAGCGAATTGGTGCCACCGCTAAGGAATCCACCGAGCAGCAACAACAATCTTATGAGGTTCCGTTTACCTTTGAGGAAGAAGAAGTACAGGAACAAGATGAGAGGATCACATACAAAGATATTGAGGAAGCTGCTAAAGAAAGAGCTGAAGAGGAAGGTCGAGCTAAAGAAGAAGAGGCCAGGGTAAAAGCTGAAGAACATGCTAAAGCTGAAAAAGAAGCTGATGATTATCTTCTAGATAATCCTGAACATAACCCGGAACAAACTTCTAAGCCACCAAATGACCCAGAGCCTTCCCATGACTCATCTTCGTCTGACTCATCATCTCATTCATCACCACCATTATCCGAAGATGCTACCACCAGATCCACATCCAAATCGGTCAAGAAACCTACCAACACTTGGGCATCACGTGCGAAGACTAAAATTGTGAAGGCAGTCAGGCAAGTACGGAAGCAAAACGCGGTCAACAAGAAATTTAATCAACTGGCCGACAGACTAAATTTACTTCAAGACGTGATGAACGAGTTTTCAGATGAAAGTGAACAGAGTCAGCAGTTTCTAAATAGAGATATCCAAGGGGAAATAGACAAGACGGTCAGATAATATACTTACAAGTTTCTTCTCAACACCGTCCCTGGAGTGACAAGAGAGATGTTCACCAGAAAACTCTATCCTAATCTCATGCGATTGGTCAAGCATACATTGTCAACTACTCCTGTAGCTATGCAAATCAATCCAGTCACGTCTCCGGTTGTCTCCGATGATGAATTGATATCGAAGCTGGTATTGCAAATGTCTCAACGATCCGGCACTTTCACTTCTGACGAAGCTAAGCTATTTGAGGCATTGCTGGAATATCAACTCAAAACATCGTGCAAAGAGTCAGCTGAAAGGGCGAAACAACCAAGAGATGATGACGATGCTGACAAGGATTCTGAGCCTAAACGTCCAAAGAAAACTGGCGAATCCTCTGCTATGCCTCCACCACCCCAAAGGACCACCACTACAAGAAGATCTCCACAACGTCCTCTTGCTAGAGACAAACCTCAGGACTCTGAGTCTCCACCACCAATGGAGAAAACTGGTAATCATTTTGAATACATTGGTGGTGACGACGAAGATATTCCTGAGCCCCAACAACAGCCTCCTTCTTCCACATCAACGAAGCAACCAACATCATCTTCGAAGCCAAAGAAGAAAAAGTCAACCTCAGTTGTATCATGGCTAGATGAAGATGAAACTGAAGAATAAGAATGGTTTTCAAAGCTTGTTGATTCAACCCCTCAATTACCGAAAGGCCAAGAACCGGTAGATGGTAGAACTCTGGAGCATGCCAAGTTAATTCAAGAAAAGTTTAAGGTGAAGAAGATGATGAAAGCAGAGTTAAGACGAATCAAGAATGAAGCCTTTCAACTGCTAAAAGACAGCTCTGACAGTGCAATTGAAGTCGAATATTATCTATACAACATTGCACGAGCCATGTCCAACAATATTGATTGGCTCAACCCTGAATCAAACATCAACTTCACCAAACCTAACAAGGCTCCATACTACACCGACTGGACAAAGCCACTACCCACCATTGGCCGACCTGATCAACCTAAGATTCCTTACCGATATCTCTTCAAAATTGACCTGGAATTTCTTCAGCATGGTAGCGAAGTTAGTAAAAATACGCAACCTCACTCACCTTCCCTATCCCGGCAGCAATCTTTTCCAACAATGTGGCCATCGAGGAAGAAGCCACACATATGTTCGTTGATAATGTGGTTAAGTATGACCTCGATGCACTATATGGAATTCATCGTTGGCCTCAACGAAGAAGAATCTACTACAAAAGCTGCCAGTTACTCAAATCGAAGAAAGAGGTGTACAGTGACCAACGGATAGTTGCTATAATGCATGTCAGCCTGTCTACTAAGTGGGACTACTCATTCCTGAAGAAAATTGTAGTCAAACGCCAAGACGAACATGAATATGACTTTTCTGAAGCGGATTTTCCGAGATTGTCACTCAATGACATTGAAGACATGTATCTTGCTAAGGTACAAGGTCGAATGCAAGATTTCTCCACCAACATCCAGCTCCAGTACATCAAGTCATTGTTGATATTCATCAGAAGCATCATCATCCAGGAACGTGTTGAAGACCTTCAACTTGCCGTAGAATCATACCAAAAAAGTGTTAATCCCACCAAACCACAACTAGACCTTCCCGATATCAACCACCTGGCTCAGTACACCATTCTCATGAAACCAAAGTTTGGCGTTGTCTACTGCAGTGAACTTCACCGTAACTCTTTCATGGCATGTAATGAGCTTCACAAGTTTTGTGATCATACTTTGAAGAAGGTTCGGGATGGGATGGCATATAGGTTAAAGGAGATTCATGAAGGCATAAGGTCGTAGAAGAGGTGGAATTCGAGGCAAAAGAGGGATGCGAAGAAAATCATCACAAGGATTGATGAAAGGTTGTTTCGTCGTGATCAAATAAGGACTTTGGAGAGCTTCGTGGGTAGACGTCCGAGCATATCTCTTACAAGCTATCAACGTCCAGAAAGAACTCCTGGTGTTATTGACGGACTTCCTGGTACCCCTTGATTTGTTTCTTTCATTAATATTTGGATGTCTTGATCTATATTTAACTATGGCTTGTGCACACATAACAGTGTACAACCCGTACTTGTAATGAAAGGACCCTGTGGTACACTTCAGTGCCACAATCCTATAAAAGGAGCTAAAGCCTCTTACTTTTGAGTAAAACTTATCAAAACTTTCATTTTTTCAAAGTTTTGCTCAAAAGAACAAGTACTTCCCCTTATGTTTTTCAAAACCTCAAAAGTTAGTATTACTTGTTGAGGGGGAGTACTTGCTTATAACCTTTTTTCACAAATGATTCTTCGTGGAAATCTTCCCACAAAACTCAAAATGGACATATTCGATATCAAAATTTCGTCAAAAATAATATTTATATGCCATTTTTGAGGGGAGGGGGGAAAAGTTGTGTGATACAAATATGTTGTGAAATTTGTGATTGAATCTTCGTGCCAAAGACTTAACCCATGAATTGACGAGATATGAACTGTCATTCATCGAAAAGATTTGTCTTCCAAGACTTATCCGAGTAGACTGTACCTTTCGAGAAACTCTTGATAGACATGAACTTTGACTGGTTTGACAACCTTTCGAGGTTTGTCCACACCTTCAAGGTAATTATTAGAGCTAGTTGTCACCTAAAAGCTGACAACGTAACTCTTTAACTATGCAACGTAACCGTGTCTCGCGGGGAATTGTCTATCTTGAGTCGATCAATTCAAAAGTGCGCTCTTTTCACTCACCGTGTAGATTTCTGTCAAAACAATTAAGCACGTGTTGAGGGGGAGTATTTCTGCAAAATACAAAACTCTCACAGTGGTACAAAATGTTTTTACTCATAACCACTTTGAGAGATTTTCATGAAAATGGTTTTTATGGCAACATAGGTTAGTCATGGAGTTATAAGGTGACTAAGTTAGGAATAACCGTCCTATGATCTGCCAGAGCCGGAGGGATCTACCCAAGGACACCACCAATAGTTAGAACTTAGAAGTCCTTAGGTATGACTATAAAAAGGAGAAAATGAGAATCAGAGAAAGAAGGAGTTGAAGAATTAAAAAGAAACGTAATGAAAAGGGTGAAAAGAAATAGCCCTCCAGATTATTCAACTTAGGGCGGACACCGGGTTCAAATCATATGCTACTGGTTGTCACTTAATGACACCAGTATTGAAGATCAAAGTCATCATGGACCCAGTGACGCATGCACTAAACCTTCTTAGCCACTCAAGTTTCTCCCAACAGAAGCTTGTTTCATTCTCACAGGGAACCCTACGTAAACTATCGGCTTTCTCTTAGAGATCGCTGGTATTGAAGAAGGAGACCCTCTCCCTAGTCTCCGCTCAGGAAAACCAAAGTGCACTATTGAGTCTAGAGCCACGAGATTCATCAAAAGATCTCTTAGGAACACTCAACATTTCATCACTTGTCATTCAACTATAAGAACGCAAGTGATACCATTCTAGAGTCCTACACAGATCTTAGCAATCTGTCGAGAACATTTATGAGGGGTTCACAATTGTGATCCTCAGTGATTGAATGGAAACTCCTGCCAGGGTCAACATCAAACAGCCCTGACAGTAGGTCACTTCGGTAACTCCTTGTGGGTTACGCTTAGTATGTCTCAAACGGTCTACAATTGTGGGGTGATGCTTCGGTATACCTCAGCGACTCACCTGAACTGTAGATGTACTTCGGTACATCGTGTTAGGCTTCTTTAGGGCATCCGGTTTCAGGAACAGCCTTTGCTAGAATTAGAGATGTGTTTTCACATTATGCTGTTAACACTCTCGAAATTTGAACTTGTAAGTGCTGGAAATCCCGCTAAGGAGATTCCTTTCAAGAATCGAGTCCTGAATATGTGGGTCATTACTTGAACCTGTTCAATGTAATTCCAACTGTCCCTTACGGGATTCGGATGGCTGATTCGCCCGACCAAGGTGAATGGAATCAAGACATTCATCAGTAGAACAATTGTGGTAATCAATTCTTAATGAAAAGATTACAATGATCAATTGGTGTTTGTGACTGTACATGAGATGCTACTGCTGATGGATGCTCGCGGGAGGAAGAGACTGTGCAGATTCTCCACATGCTCATATCAACAACATCATCAAAGAAGTTCTCTCACTATCAAAGGCAACACAAAGTCAAAATGATTCTTCTTCAAATCAAAGAATCTACAAAGTTATAAAGACTCGAGAACTACTTCACATCTGAAATTCACTGTCAAAAGAAGTTTGAGCATGTTGGAGAAAGACGTGGAGACACTGGAGCAACGAAGCGGACCTGATACAGATTACCACAACATAACATCACCATATTCACTCCAGAACAAAGAACAAAGATATATGAAGACGTCAAAGCTGAAAACTTCAAAGAAAACAAGATCCTCACACTGGGGAGATTGTTGGAATCAAGACACTTCTTCTCACAAGAAAGAAGAATGTCAGAAGACGTCAAAGCAACTATTACATCAACACCAACACCGTTTCAAATTACTTAAGTCATTAATTACCAACACTTAGGGGGAGATTGTTGGAATCACTCCTAAACTATATTTCAAGTGTTTGTAATTAACATGTAATAGGTTGCTTAATTAGGCTTTTATGTTTGTATTAATGGCAAGGCTTTTGTAGAAAGCCCATAAGCCTTGGCCTAAGCCCAATAAGGAAAGGAAGGGAACTTGTGTGTTGCCCTAGTTCTTTCCCTATAAATAATGTTGTAAACCTTCATTTGAAAGTTGGTTGTTCACTTCAATAAATATCCTACGCATAACTCTTCTTATGCATTCGTGTGTATTGTTTGTGTGTGTTCATCCGCCTTCTCTTTATCTTATATCTAACATATTGATGCTTGTGTTACAATATGGTGTCCTAACACTTGACAGCTTTCTTAACCCCATTTGGGAGATTAGAGTCCTCAACAATAAACTCAAGAATGTTTGTTTTGGTAAATGACGCAGCATCAACATCCTTATTTTCTTTCTCGGCATCACGATCAGTTTGAAGCTGTTCAAGATGCTGTTCAACTGCTGCAAGTACCAGATGTGGGTGGCTAATCAGAATCTGAGAAAGGAACTGTCCGATTGGGGACTCAAGCTTAAGTGGAGCAATTGGTGCAGCAGGTTCAGTAGAATCAGAGGATGACGAGGCCTTTATTGCAAATCTTTTCTTTTGACTCTGAAGAGATGTACTTCTAAGTCCTTTAGGATGAGAAAATGAAGAGAATCCCTGTTGAGCAACCAATAAAAGGAAATGAAGTTATAACAATGAAGAAATGAAGAGGCAATCTCGTGTTTCATAAACACTTTTTTGTGAGTCTATTATTTGAAACTGCTACTTGAATAGGAGAGAGCAAATATGGGATTGCTGATTGACGATTAGTTTCCCATTCTAAACCATCAAGAATAATAACATGGAAATCTAAATAATAAATATATAAAAATTAGTTAATTAAACTTAGTTTATAGTTTTATGATTTCAGTTTTTTGATTTATAGTTTTTATTGATGATAAAATGTTGAAATATATTAAAATTTAGTCCAAACTCAAAACACTAACAATGAATCAGAATACTATCCTGTTCTCTAACGAAGCAATATTCCCATGTAAATTGACCATCCAGTGCAATGGGCGATCCACCTAAGTCGCCAAGCAAAGAGCTCGTTAGCATAGCAAAACTGACAACAAACTTGAAACCGATGACAATGGTAATGAATATGAACAATTAAAACTAACCTTTAACTAGCCTTTGGAACACCGTGATTTAGTGCAGCAAATCAATCTTGTATTGCCAGTTTTTTTGGGGCTTTCTGACTTGCGGGCTTAACTCCACCATCATCGTCTTCTTCCTCAATCATGTCCTCGTGAAACTTATCTTCAATCTCACAATCATCTTGATCAGTGTCCGGATGTGGCAAGTGATGGTCTTCATCTTCTTCCAGATCATTGCGGCCTTCATCATCTCCATCCTCATCTTCATCAATTTCATCTAACCTCAAGACATGTTACAATGTCAAGCTCATATAACCTTTCTGTTAATACAAATAAGCCCTAAAAATGTGTATTTATATTTCATGATCTTTTAATGTTTTTTCGATAACAAACGTAAAATCATTTTAACGAAACAAATAAAATATGTAAATGGTTTGAACTAATAGTTTCTAACATACTTACGTTTTCACATAAAAACACTAAAACAGGTATAAGTGATTTTATGATTTAGTATTACATATGTACAACAACTAGTGTTTAAATATTTGGGTAAAATATACACATAACTAGAATGTAGTATATTGGGTAATATAAATGGGTAGAAACTTAAGTATCATAACCCATTGACCAAATACATTGAATGTAGTTGGTTACAACCCAAAGTCCATGACCCATATCCATGGAGCTTGACCCATAACCTATTGCATAACATCATGCTTATGTCATATATGGATAATATCCATAACCCATGGTATTGACCCATACCCACTTGACTAGGTGCATTGCACTCATAAGATACATTGTATCTAGTAAAAGACCCATGGATCAAGCCATAACCCATGACCCATGACCCATGATCAAAATACCCATGGGTAAAGAGGAGCGTCCCACGGATCCCTAGCTTTACGCTAGACGGATCCCTTGTGGGAGGGATCCGTGGGATCCGGGGAACAGTAACTTTTTCCTCTATAAATAGTGAGCCATTTCTTCCTTTTGCTTTGCCACTCTCACACATACTTTCCCCAAGTATTGTAACTCTCTAACCACTGATCCTAAGGGATCTTTCTATGTAGTTTGTCTTTTGTTTTTTGTGTGATTCTCTAGGTTCCTCTTAAAGGCGAGATCACCACTTCTTGAAGTCGATCAAGCTCAAGTCCATGAGTTGCTATGCTTCGTCATCATCAAGACAACTGAGGTTCTCTTGTTGATAGTTCTTTCTTCCTCCCTAGATGTGATGTGTTGAAGGCATTAGTGAAGGATGCCGAAAGAGTCAAGACGAAAGCATTAGTGAAAGTTGCTTAACGTCCGTGTCAAAAGCATTAGTGAAGAATGCTAAAGGTGTCAAGAAGAAGGCATTAGTGAAAGGTGCCAAGCGTTGTGTCAAAGGCATTAGTGAAGGATGCCTAGGAATCAAATCAAGTGGCATTAGTGAAGAATGCCAAGGTCGTATAATCGATGAGGTGCATCGTTATACATATAAGTATTAGTTTGTTTTCAAGGATGGTGATATCCTTGATGGTGTTGTAATAAGGAGTGGATCTCCTTGAGATTAGTTGTTTTGTTGTGTTGGGTAGTAGTTCCTCCATAGAAATGGAACTAGGTACTTAGCCTAGTACCTAATAAAGGGTAGGCGACGTTGTGGTAGGTGTGGTTCACCTTGGAGTGAAAGAACCCGGTGGTTAGCCTAGTACCAGAAAAAGAGTAGGCGACGTTGTGAAGGCTTCTCTGCCATAAAGAGTTGGTGTCGTGTAGTGATTACAAACTCTCGAGTAGGTGACTCGGGGATTGGAGTAGGGCAAGGAAGGTTTTGTAGCCGAACCACTATAAATACTTGCGTTGTGGTTTTGTGCTTCTTACTCTTATCTTTTCATTACATACTTCTATATGTTTGTTTATCAACATCCAACACACATCCAAATAGATTGACATAAGTCGATCTAAGTAGATTAAAAGAAAGTTTTAATTCGTAAAACTATTCAACCCCCCCTTCTAGTTTTCCACAATTGGCATCAGAGCTTCGTTACCAAGTTTCTTGAAGTATATTGTACTTTAAAAACTTGATACGATCCATGGTTAATTGAAAACTACAAAGAAGGTTTTTCATAAAAACAAACACCATGTCTTTTAAAAACTCGTTGTTTGGATGTTGATTAAATAACAACATTTTTCTTAATATATTTTTTATGCACTAATCCTCTTTGTCATGTTGATTAGTCAAAGCTCATACCTACCAAGCCTTAGGAATCGCTTGGTAACATGAATACCTTCCCTAAGAAGGTATCTTAAACACAAAGGAGCTGGAATTGTCTACTGACATTTATTGTGTCATTTGTATAGACATTCCTAAGTGCATTAGAGGTATGATTTTCTACTTATCTCTAAAATGACATTATCTTGATAATTAAGTATGCCTACATAGGTATTTATATGATTATATTTTGTGCATATACATGTATTACATAAAGCTTCATTAGGAAGCCTTTTTTCTCACATACGTGTTACTTTTTCGTTTAAAGGCGTGGTATATAAAACTTGTGTTTTATTCCACTTAATCCAAAAAATCATATATTTCTAATAATAAAACAAAACACAAATCTCAAAAATTCCTCCTTCCCCATAAATAAACCATCCGTCGACCCTTATATCAAATCCTCACTTTTTCAAATCTTCCACTTTCAAAAATTACATCTCATTCAAAACTTCATCTTCCTCTCATCTCATCTCAAACCAAAATCAAGAAGGTTCGTCATCAACATGGTTTACATCGCCCTCGTGCTCATCGCCTTAACACTCATCGCTCTTGTGTTCCCTATGATGAAGTTCTCATACAAAGATATATAATTTGTGTTGTTAATCTACATTGGGATCATATACCCAATCCTTTGTATCATTCTTAGCATTGAAATGAAATTTTATTAATAGTCTAGTTTATCTAGGTTATTATTATCACAATGTGTTTGTCATTTCTTTTGATTTATATGTTTCGTATTCTTTCATGATACACTAGAAGCCATGTATGCATTCTAAAAGAAAATGTAGGCTAAAACACATATCTTAGTATAAAATTGTAAAACCTATGTTTTTAACAAATCTGCTTCTGTTACTACAGACCTACGGATCCCGGCAAGTATACTAGCCGGATCCCTTGTAGAAGGGAACCGTGGGAACCGTCCTTCTGGATAACAGATTTTCATTCAAAATAAAAACCACTTTCTTCCTAAAAGAAATGTTTTACTAGAATGTCAAACAATAAGTTAGTTAAATGTCATTGTTAATAAACATCTTGTAAAAACGTTAGGTAATCATTGTTTTACCCATAATACGTCACATCCTATTAACTTGTCTTTCCTATAGGTTTCGCTATGTCGCATGAATATGAGTTTGATTTTTCACTCACTAGCGTCTACACTCCTAATATCTCCCTTGAGCCCAACACACCTGGCAATCATGTCCGTGGGTTCAATAATCTCGAAAACCATCACTTCCACGAAGGACGTATTGTAGACACCTCTCTATAATTCGAAGAAGGTATCAATACCTCCTTTCGAGCCATAGGACTAGAATGTCTTCTCGAAATCAACGAGAACATATGTCCAAGGTTCATAATGGAATTCTTCCGTCAAGTTGAACTCGTTCGTAACGAGGATTGATCTCTATCTCTTTGGTTGTGGATCAAAAACCAAAAGTTTGTTTTAACCCTTGGGCAATTTGCTCACATCCTCCGGATTCCAAATCATGGACAATGTGCCTTCACTAAAGATTGGTCTCTTGATTCTCTCTTTAATTTTCGTGAAGAAAATAGTCCATATTGTTCACACATACCCTCCCCGGAGGATTTGAATCGCATAATATGCAAACCTCGACCATTTTACTCCGATCCAAACATTATCTTTAAACGGGACATTTGAGAAGAGTACAAACCTCTTGCACTCATTCTACGTGAAAATGTTTGGAGTCTTAGGGGAAATCGAGAAATTCTTCCCGCTTGTTGTGCTCACATAATGTATTGTTTGCTAACACAGCGACCATACAATCTCGCCTACTTCTTCACAAGGCGAATTGTAAATCTTCAAGGCTCCAAGAATAAACTCATCCCTTATGGAATGTTCTTGACGTGCCTCTATCATAACGTCATGCATTTTCATCCTCAATTTCAAAGTCCGTTGTACGTACTTGTGAACAAGATGATGGAACCGCTAAACACATCTCTCATGAAGACTTTCTTCATTCTTGACTCCACCAACACTCATTAACCATTTGATGATCCTTCTAGCGAAAACGCTCAAGGAACTTAGTAGTTTTTCAAATAGGATCAATCCTTTTGTACTCATGCTTTATCAATGTAATCTAATTTCCTTCATGAAATAAAACATCTTACATTTGACATCTGAGTATTAGAACCTCTTAAACTAACCGTGAAATATAATGCATTGTCAAAATCACTGCATACCTTTAGTAAAGGTTCTGCTTAGCAGATAGACGGATCCAAATAGTTGTGCTATACGGATCCCTATTCTTAGGGAACCGTGGGATCCGGCAAACATAAAATGCAATTGCAAACATTGTATTTCAAACATGTCCTTAGAACACCTCACACTAAGCTAGACATAGTATCTTAAGGCAAATTAAACCCTTATCAAGTTAAGTAGATCCTTCCTACTCACACATAACTCACCTAGATCACAATCAAGACGCTTGTAGATCTATCGATTCACTTAAACCTATTACTCTTCCGCTCTCAAGCTCACTCATCATTCCTCACATGATCCCTCACATCTAGCCTTGGAAATCTTTCAATTATGGCAAAATTGATCATAATCATCTTTACCTAAAATTGGTCGAAATTGATCAAATTCTAGTTTTTCCATCTTAAGCCTTTAGGATATTCTCCAAAAATCACTATCTGATCTCTAGGATCATTTAGCTCAACTTGACACTCTCAAAAATCTTTATTGTCATCTTTGTTCATTCATTGATACTCATGAAAGTTCCAATTTCTTCCATAAAAGGCAATCATTAGCTACATCACTCGTTACCCTCAAGTACTTAAGCACCCCTTCATTTAAGACACTTAGATAAACTGAAACACTTAAGAAGAAATAGGCATTAGACCTTACAAACATCATTGATATTATTTCTTAGCTGCTGATAGACGGATCCCTAGGATTAGCCTAGGCGGATCCCTCGTTGGAGGGAACCGTGGGATCCGGGTGACAGATTATGTCAACTCTAGCCAAAACAATCATTTCAAGCTCATCTTTCTAACTTAAACACTCCATCTCATCTTAAATGAGTTCCTAGATCAGTACAACTCTGAAATTGACTCTTGTGCATGTTAATCATCACATTCCAATGAATTTTAGTGGCTTAAGTCTTGAATGCACTTGGCAAATCCCTTGGTTTATAAACCACATTGTTAGGACTTCAAAATTCATCATCTTCATCCTCATTTTCCGCACTTAAGAAACCTTTACAAACCTCTTGAAATCATCTCATCATGAGGAAAACTCCAAGTAGCAACTTATCCACCAAAGAACCACCCAAGAAAATTGCTCGTGTTGTACACGAAATCTCTTCAACCAAATCATCTCCGGTCAAGCCAACAAATGCAAGGATTTTTTCTCAACCAATCAAACCAATTCCTAAGAGGATAGTACTCACAAAACTACCTATGCCAAACACCACCATACCTCCTAGGCCAAACAATATCATCTCCACTAAACCATCACCATTGGTTCCTGGAGCTATCTCGTTCACAACTCCACTATCATCACCACATCTTTACAATTTAGAGGATTTACCTCCTAGGCCGTCTCATCCTCCTCCACCGACAAAATTCTTCTCATTAGGAGGAATAATGGCACAAAATCAAGGTGTTAAGTCAACACTAGCTTCGGCTTCCTTTTCGCCGTTACTATCATATAATCCCATTTGGATTATGAGAAATCATCAAAGTCAACCACCCAACCATATGGAAGTTGACACTTCTCTACCACCATCATCATTCTTGGTCGAGCCATCTTCAAATGCGCCTCCACCAATCCCTCCGTCGTTTGAGGCTCCACAAGCCGCTTCACTTGATCCTTCGCATCAAGCAATTTCATTTCTTCCACCACCACTACCTAGCCATGACAAAGATTGTTATCATTGTCAACATGTTGAAAGTTTGATACATGAAGTACGAGAAGAACAACGTTTCATGTTTTATCACCTAAACAAACTTGAGCTAGAGGATTTTAGTGGTGTCCTAGTATCAAGCGTTACTGAGATAGGTCTAGTAATTCCATGTCATGTATCGATCATTTTCTTAGTTTTTAGAGTCATGTATATCTCATCTCTAGTTTTATTAAATGAAAATACATGCTACTTGCTATATTTTTGAGTATATGATTATGTTGTATAATACATATCTCACTTTGATGTTAACATTATTTGTTAAATCACCATTGCTGAAATCAATCATCAGCTAGATGGATCCCTTAAACTGCCTAGAAGGATCCCTACAAAGAGGGAACCGTGGGATCCGTGAGACAAAAAACTACTTTTCTACTAACTTTGAGTCATATTTGCAGGAAATTATGCATTATACATGTCTTCTAACCTTTGTTTTGTAGTTATTCAATTTACACATGAAGACTTTGACACCCTCAAGCTAGGGGGAGCTATGTGTCAAAGCAATACATTGCAAAATTGCTTGCAATATTAGGATTACATTTCATGACATCCCTTTTCAAAATTGCAATTATCAAGGGGGAGTACATTCGTCACATAGACGAATATTTTTTCAAACTTAGTTGCAAATGAACTAGCTTAGTACTATTTTCTTGACGCCCTCACATAGGGATGGACTCGTCAAGGGGGAGTTAAGACGAGATCCTTTCCCGTTACTTGCTCTCTATTTTTTTTTCTATTTTTCACATATTTTTTTTAAAACAATGTGTTAATTTCCTTTCGAAGCTCTTTTTGTTTCGACAAAAAGGGAGAGAAGAAAGTAAAAATTAGAAATTCAAACTTTTACGAATTTTAGCTTTTCCTTAAAATAATTTTATGTTTTGTCATCAACAAAAAGGGGGAGATTGTTAATACAAATAAGCCGTAAAAACGTTTATTTATATATCACGATCTTCTAATGTTTTGTCGATAGCAAACGTAAAATCATTTTAACGAAACAAATAAAATACGAAAATGGTCTGAACTAATAGTTTCTAACATACTTACGTTTTCACATAAAAACACTAAAACAAGTATAAGTGATTTTATGATTTAGTATTACATATGTACAACAACTAGTGTTTACATATTTGGTTAAAATATACACATAACTAGTATGTAGTATATTGGGTAATATAAATGGGTAGAAACTTAAGTATCATAACCCATTGACCAAATACATTGAATGTAGTTGGGTACGACCCAAAGTCCATGACCCATATCAATGGAGCTTGACCAATAACCCATTGCATGACATCATGCTTATGTCATATATGGATAATATCCATAACTCATGGTATTGACCCATACCCACTTGACTAGGTGCATTGCACTCATAAGATACATTGTATCTAGTAAAAGACCCATGGATCAACCCATAACCCATGACCCATGATCAAAATACCCATGGGTAAAGAGGATCGTCCCACAGATCCCTAGCTTTACGCTAGATCCGTGGGATCCGGGGAACAGTAAGCTTTTTCCTCTATAAATAGTGAGCCATTTCTTCATTTTGCTTTGCCACTCTCACACATACTTTCCCCAAGTATTGTAACTCTCTAACCACTGATCCTAAGGGATCTTTCTATGTAGTTTGTCTTTTGTTTTTTGTATGATATGGATTCTCTAGGTTCCTCTTAAAGGCGAGATCACCACTTTTTGAAGTCGAGCAAGCTTAAGTTCATGAGTTGCCATGCTTCGTCATCATCAAGACAACTGAGGTTCTCTTGTTGATAGTTCTTTCTTCCTCCGTAGATGTGATGTGTTGAAGGCATTAGTGAAGGATGCCGAAAGAGTCAAGACGAAAGCATTAGTGAAAGTTGCTTAACATCCGTGTCAAAATCATTAGTGAAGAATGCTAAAGGTGTCAAGACGAAGGCATTAGTGAAAGAAGCCAAGCGTTGTGTCAAAGGCATTAGTGAAGGATGCCTAGGAATCAAATCAAGTGGCATTAGTGAAGAATGCCAAGGTCGTATAATCGATGAGGTGCATCGTTAGACATATAAGTATTAGTTTGTTTTCAAGGATGGTGATATCCTTGATGGTGTTGTAATTAGGAGTGGATCTCCTTGAGATTAGGTGTTGTGTTGTGTTGGGTAGTAGTTCCTCCATAGAAATGGAAATAAGTACTTAGCCTAGTACCTAATAAAGGGTAGGTGACGTTGTGGTAGGTGTGGTTCACCTTGGAGTAAAAGAACCCGGTGGGTAGCCTAGTACCGGAAAAAGAGTAGGCGACGTTGTGAAGGCTTCTCCGCCATAAGGAGTTGGTGTCGTGTAGTGATTACGAACTCTCGAGTAGGTGACTCGGGGAGTGGAGTAGGGCTAGGAAGGTGTCCTTGTACCCGAACCACTATAAATACTTGCGTTGTGGTTTTGTGCTTCTTACTCTAATATTTTCATTACATACTTCTATATGTTTTTTTATCAACATCCACCACACATCCAAATAGATTGACATATGTCGATCTAAATAGATTAAAAGAAAGTTTTAATTGGTAAAGCTATTCAACCCCCCCCCTCCCCTTCTAGTTTTCCACACTTTCAAGACTACATATTTGATAAAGTCATGTAACTTCGTAATTGACGGTACGTTTTCAAGGTTCATAATCATGAAAGGGTCAATTTCAAGGTAGTTACCTTTGGGCGGTGTTTGAGACTCCCGTGGCTTCAGTGATAAGGAGACCCCCTTCGGTTATTCTTTGAGACTACTACAAAACGCCATGTGGTTGTGGCACCTTTCCGTATGATCTATTTCGCGTAAAGGGTGCAAGCACAATCCTGTTAAAATGGTAAGTTAGGAAACGATATCAATGAGCTATACATACCACATGAATGATCTAAATTAAAATGAAAGACATTACCTACAGGGTTGTAACCTGTAACTTCTTCCGCATCCATATCTTCTCATATCAGTCTAGTAATCTAACATCAGATCCTGAAAAACAACCACAATATTAATTATGGTTATATGGATCTCTGGTAAGAATGATATATCATGCCTCATGTTTCGTTATCTGACCCGACCCATTTCAGCTCGATTACATGAACTGAAGTTGCTCCCAAATCTGTCTTGACCCGTTATTGTTGCATTAAACAATTGCTACACCTACAAATCAACAAAAGACATTTTCACAACAAAATTTAAGGATTACATCATCCAAAACCCTTAGTGCATATAATCATTCTCTGTGCTTAGAAGGTCTCGTATGGCTTCATTATCGATTTCTATAGCCGAAAACTTCAAAACAACCGCCCTTTCTTCATGCTAAAGAAATAGAATAAATTATTATTTTAAAAATAAATTATCATTAAATTTATACAAAAACCAAAAAAGCATAAAGAAGTCTCTTACTTTTTGCATATAACCGTATATATCCGCTACGGTGTACTTTGTTATCCATGTCACTCTGTATATCAAGTATGTGTTTGTTTCATGGTTCTGTTTGAACCCAACAGTCCCTTATTCTTTTATTTTTCAGTTTCACTCGTCTTCCAATTTGATGTACTCCCTTAAAATGTAATTCGAGCCAACCCTTTACCCAGAAAAAAGATAAAAATGAATTAAGTATTTTATTTATTTTTTATATAAATTCAGGGCTTGATCTCAATGGACCCTGAACGTACCAGAAATGGTCCAGTGGTAGTGAAGAACATCCCTTACTACAAAGCTAAAAGCACGTTAGAGACTGAAATATACTCGTTATATGCTCATGGTTACGTATTTCCTTTCGCCATTATCTGTGCCATTAACACCCGTCAGTAATATGCAAAACCCGTCATATCAAAACACAAGCAAATCACTAAAAAGAAACTAATAAAATCTAATAAGCGAAGGACATGTTATACATAAACATTATGTAATAAAACATTAGTTATTACTATATAATTATTCATATAATTTTGATACTACATAAGCTTAGTGACTCATTTTATACATAAACATTATGTTTTATAATCACGATTCCTGAACACTCAGACCAAGTCGGTTTGGTTGTGATTGTAGAGGTTTGAGGGAATAAGCATGACCTGAATGAAGTGATGGAACACATACAAATTGTTGTTGCTGAAGACCATGGTGTAACAGTTGCTTCAATCGTGCTAATTAAGGAAAGAAGCATTTGCAAGACAACATCAGGTAAGATAAAAGGTTCGAATGTATGAAGCAGCTTACTGTTAGCAAGCTGCAACTATCTGAGCAAACAGGAACTCCCATTATAAGCATTTATGTTACTGAAAGCCTGGTGAGCTATGGGATTGTTTCAATTGGAGTGGTTCGATCAGCTCAAAAGCTTTCTAATTATCTTGGGATTCTAGTAGGAGCAATTAATATTTTCACAGCTACTTGTGTCAACAATATATAACAAAGTTAATTAAATATCAGATAGTATCTATAAACATTGCCTAGGCAACTTTTAAGTGTAGTTACACGATGTGCATGTGCAACACGCATGAAAAGAGAACAAAAACATCCATATACAATTTGTTCAACGCGGCCTACTACATGTCATACCGAGCGGTTTACACAAATATCACAAGAGATACCAGTGACCGGATCCATAAGCTTCAATATGGGAACCCTTGCACGAATCAGTGCCTTTGCAATTACTTACAAGAACATCAATCAAAGCACCAAATGGCATTCCACCACATAATGTTGCATCGAGACCCTTCATACTTGTGGCAAGATGACATCTTTGATTAGCCATCTTGGTAAAGACTATGGTGTTAAAAACAATAAATGTACAATAACTGAAAATGGGACAACTTAACAACATCTTGGAATTTCATGAAATAACTCAATTAAATGAGATGTACAGACTTTGGAAGTGTTATATAGAGCAAAGAATATGTGAGAAAAAAAATCTCATTTAACATTAAGCTTCTTTTCAAAATATTTGTAGTTATGACAAAGAGAGGGACTCCCAAATAGTGTCATAGGACTATATAAAGTTAAAGAGAGTGTTACTCAACAATCTTAATAGAGCTGTATAGTTTAGCTTAAATTATAAAATGCATATCCAAAATATATTTTTCTCGGATGTGCAGCTTGGTTTATGGTATATTGAAAGCTCGATTGCTATTCCATGCTTGCCAAGTACCGCCCTCGAGTCAATGACATTTTCAATTATCATGTTCCTGTCATTCAAGTTTCAAACCACTAAAAAGTCTTGTGAACTCCATCTAAGGGAATGTTTGGATACACTATTTGAAAGTGATTGCGTGATTTTGACTAAGGGAGTGCTTAGTTTCGCTTCATCCAATATGAGA
Source organism: Chrysanthemum seticuspe (assembly GCA_019973895.1). Classification (NCBI taxonomy): domain Eukaryota; kingdom Viridiplantae; phylum Streptophyta; class Magnoliopsida; order Asterales; family Asteraceae; genus Chrysanthemum; species Chrysanthemum seticuspe. The sequence goes on along the minus strand of BPTQ01000005.1, from coordinate 148,550,409 downwards.
CTGGCTAAATAATCATATAATCATAAGCAATATGTATTGTATATCTAAACATGAAAAAAGTAGGTATTTAGATAATTAGATTCAGAACGCAGGTCCAAACACCCCTTAATCCTTGGATTCAACATTATGTTTCCTTTTTATCCAAAGATGCATACATAAAATAAATGTATTAAGCTATGTGTAGGAACCTTGTTTCTTGATGTCTTAATATAAGAACAGTCAAAGCAGTGGTTCCAGATGAGTTATCGAGGGAGCTAGTGTCTGCATCTGCTTTTGCGTGATCTGCTGTGACAAAAGCATTCTTGACAGCTTTCTTAACCCCATTTGGGAAATTAGAGTCCTCAACAATAAACTCAAGAATGTTTGTTTTGGTAAATGACGCAGCATCAACATCCTCATTTTCTTTCTCGGCATCACGATTAGTTTGAAGTTGTTCAAGCTGTTGTTCAACAGCTGCAGGTACCAGATGTGGGTGGCTAATCAGAATCTGAGAAAGGAACTGCCCGATTGGGGACTCGAGCTGAAGTGGACCAATTGGTGCAGCACGTTCAGAAGAATCAGAGGATGACGAGGCCTTTATTGCAAATCTTTTCTTTTGACTCTGAAGAGATGTACTTCTAAGTCGTTTGGGATGAGAAAATGAAGAGAATCCCTGTTGAGCAACCAATAAAAGGAAATGAAGTTAGAACACTGAAGAAAGTAAGAGGCAAGCTCGTGTTTCATAAACACTTTTTTGTGAGTCTATTATTTGAAACTGCTACTTGAATAGGAGAGAGCAAATATGGGATTGCTGATTGACGATTAGTTTCCCATTCTAAACCATCAAGAATAATAACATGGAAATCTAAATAATAAATATATAAAAATTAGTTAATTAAACTTAGTTTATAGTTTTATGATTTCAGTTTATTGATTTATAGTTTTTATTGATGATAAAATGTATAAATATATAAAAATTTGGTCTAAAGTCCAAACACTAACAATGAATCAGAATACTATCCTGTTCTCTAACAAAGCAATATTCCCATGTAAATTGACCATCCAGTGCAGTGGGCCATCCACCTAAGTCGCCAAGCAAAGAGCTCGTTAGCATAGCAAAACTGACAACAAACTAGAAACCGATGACAATGGTAATGAATATGAACAATTAAAACTAACCTTTAATTAGCCTTTGGAACACCGTGATTTAGTTCAACAACTCAAGCTTGTATTGCCAGTTTGTTTGGGTCTTTCTGACTTGCGGGCTTAACTCCAACATCATCGTCTTCTTCATCTTCATCTTCTTCCTCAATCATGTCCTCGTCAAACTTATCTTCAATCTCACGATCATCTTGATCAGTGTCCGGATGTGGCAAGTGATGGTCTTCATCTTCTTCCAGATCATTGCGGCCTTCATCATCTCCATCCTCATCTTCATCAATTTCATCTAACCTCAAGACATGTTACAATGTCAAGCTCATATAACCTTTCAAGACTACATATTTGATAAAGTCATGTAACTTCGTAATTGACGGCATGTTTTGAAGGTTCATAATCATGAAAGGGTCAATTTCAAGGTACTTACCTTTGGGTGGTGTTTGAGACTCCCGTGGCTTCAGTGATAAGGAGACCCCCTTCGGTCATTCTTTGAGACTACTACAAAACGCCATGTGGTTGTGGCACCTTTCCGTATGATCTATTTCGCGTCAAGGGTGCAAGCACAATCCTATTAAAATGGTTAGTTAGGAAACGATATCAATGAGTTATACATACCACATGAATGATCTAAATTAAAATGAAAGACATTACCTATAGGACTGTAACCTGTAACTTCTTCCACATCCATATCTCCTCATATCAGTCTAGTAATCTAACATCATATCCTGAAAAACAACCACCATATTAACTATGGTTATATGGATCTCTGGTAAGAACGATATATCATGCCTCATGTTTCGTTATCTGACCTGACCCATTTCAGCTCAATTACAGTCACTAAAGTTGCTCCCAAATCTGTCTTGACCCGTTACTGTTGCATTACACAATTGCTACACCTAAAAATCAACAAAAGACATTTTCACAACGAAATTTAAGGATTACATCATCCAAAACCCTTAGTGCATATAATCATTCTCTGCGCTTAGAAGGTCTCGTATGGCTTCATTATCGATTTCTATAGCCGAAAGCTTCAAAACAACCGCCCTTTCTTCATGCTAAAAAAATAGAAGAAATTATTATTTTAAAAATAAATTATCATTAAATTTATACAAAAACCAAAAAAGCATAAAGAAGTCTCTTACTTTTTGCATATAACCGTATATATCTGCTACGGTGTACTCTGTTATCCATGTCATTTTGTATATCAAGTATGTGTTTGTTTCATGGTTCTGTTTGAACCCAACAGTCCCTTATTCTTTTATTTTTTAGTTTCACTCGTTTTCCAATTTGATGTACTCCCTTAAAATGTAATTCAAGCCAACCCTTTACCCAGAAAAAAGATAAAAATTAATTACGTATTTTATTTATTTTTTATATAAATTCAGGGCTTGATCTCAATGGACCCCGAACGTACCAGAAATGGTCTAGTGGTAGTGAAGAACATCCCTTACTACAAAGCTAAAAGCACGTTAGAGACTGAAATATACTCGTTATGTGCTCATGGTTACGTATTTCCTATCGCCATTATATGTGCCATTAACACCCGTCATATCAAAACATAAGCAGATCACTAAAAAGAAACTAAGAAAGTCTAATAAGCTAAGGACATGTTATACATAAACATTATGTAATAAAATATTAGTTATTACTACATAATTATTCATATAATTTTGATACTACATAAGCTTACTGACTCATTTTATACATAAACATTATGTTTTATAATCACGATTCCTGAACACTCAAACCAAGTCGGATTGGTTGTGATTGTAGAGGTTTGAGGGAATAAGCATGTCCTGAACGAAGTGATGGAACACATACAAATTCATGTGGCTGAATACCATGGTGTAACAGTTGCTTCAATCGTGCTAATTAAGGAAAGAAGCATTTGCAAGACAACATCAGGTAAGATAAGAGGTTCGAATGTATGAAGCAGTTTAGTGTTAGCAAGGTGCAACTATCTGAGTGAACGGGAACTCCCATTATAATCATTTATGTTAATGAAATCCTGGTGAGCTATGGGATTGATGCAATTGGACTGGTTCGATCAGCTCAAAAGCTTTCTATTTATCTTGGGATTCTAGTAGGAGCAATTAATATTTTCACAGCTACTTGTATTGATGATTTGGCAGATTTTGCTGAAGATTTGTGATAAAATCAAATTATCCTGAATATTAAGTGTCAATTTCCCCCGATAATGCTTGTAATTTATATCATTTATATGGATTTACGCTTGTTTTCCATTATATTCCACTTTAAGGTAAATTACGAGCATTAGAGCTAAATAGACGCGGAATTGGAGAATTATCAAAGATTTATCATAGTATGCTCACTTTGAAGAAGTTACGGCGTAACTCATCTCTCACATTACGCCGTAACTAAAGCGTAACTCTGAAAGCCAACTCATCAGAAGATTACGGCGTAACTCTCCCAAAAGATTACGACGTAACTATATTAGGTCAAATGAGGTTTCGCGCTGCTGATAACTACGTCGTAACTCTTGCATAAACTACGACGTAACCAAGAATTATTGAACATACGGCGTAACCACTTCTATGGTTACGCCGTAACCAGCAGATCTAGTGCAATTTACGAAGAAATAGAGGATTACGGCGTAACTATTTTATTAGTTACGCCGTAACCCAGATCTGGCCTATAAATACCCCACGATTTCCAGCATTTCAAAGCATCCCATTTCAAACACCACAACAAAAGAACGTGGGAAGAAGCCAAAGGCAGGTCTATAGGAGCATACGGAGCTATCTCCAAGGGAGAAATCACTCCCCTACGATAAGCATTAGCATTTTATCTTTTCTTTACTTTCGATTCATGTATTTCGTAACATTAATTATTGAAATGATTTGTATGGTTAATATGAGCGGCTAAGCACCTCTTGGTGTTGGCCTAGTTATGATTCCTTAATTGTTTTGTTTGCGTTTATATTACTTCAGCATAATTATTTCTAAGTGTATGCATGCATAGTTTATTGGTAGCTACCCTTGTTTCGGTATTTTTGAGTGGCGGTAGAGGCTAGTTGCTAAGGAGATATGACCAACTGACCCTAAGTGAGTAGACTGAGATGGGAAGGGTAAGATATGACCAACTGACGACCCTTTCTACTTGTGCGATTTGACCAACTGATCACCTACCGTTTGGATGAACTTAAGAATTAGGGGGTGAGTGTTTAAGTTGCTAACGCCCGGGCACTCACTATTATAAGTCTAGCATGTAGCGGTACTTAATGACTCGGCTTAGGGGACCAGGAACAACTGGACTTATGAGGGGACACCTGACTTCTCCAGTGGTGGCATCTATGCTGATAGGTTAGGGCGAATTGACCAAATGATGTCCTCTCAACTTTGACCCCACCTGAAGTAATTGGAAGTAATTAGACATAGACATTACTAGCTAGGATGAATAACTAGGTTAGCACCACTCTCCTCTATTGATTGCACCTTTGCCTTTAATATGCTTTAGTAGTTAATTAATTCCTTATTATAATCATATTAAAATCTGTGACACCTAGACTTAGTATTAATCCAACATACATAACTCTTGGGACGACCTCGGTTTTATCGAATACTACACAACACACGACCGGGTACACTGCCCGTTAGTGCATTCGGGTAGACCATAGGTATAACGAGAAATTACAAATATTAAAACCTGGTTAGTAAAACCTGCATCAAGTTTTTGGCGCTGCTACCGGGGAGTTATATTAGGATTGCTATTAAGTCTTTTATTTTCATTTTGTTTTCTCTATTTTCTCACGATCACTTTTCAAGTTTTCAGGTACCATGGAAGTTGTTAACATTGATAATCTCACTCTTGAGGAATATTTGGTGTTGACAAGAGCAGAACAAGGGTCGGGGCTCGTAAGACCGGCAATTGGAGCTGATGTTCGTTCCGAAATAAAAACCCAATTTATGAGGCAGCTTCGTGCTAACCCTTTTTCCGGAAACAGGGACGAAGATGTGTATGAGCACGTTCAAAATGTCCTATACATCGCAAGCCTTTTCCACATTCCGGGTGTGTCTCATGACGCTGTTATGCTAAGGGTATTCCCCATGACTCTTACTGGGGCTGCCAGAAGATGGATTGAAAGATTGCCCGCCAGGGCAGTTAATACTTGGGCTCTACTTAAGAAGCACTTCATTCAGAGGTATTGTCCTCCGTCGAAGATTTCTAACCAGCTTTTGGAGATCCATAATTTCAAGAAAGAAGACGATGAAACATTGTATCAGGCCTGGGATAGATACAACGATCTCCTTTACAAATGTCCTACACATGATCTGAACAACCAGCAAAAAATCAAAATCTTCTACAAAGGAGTCAACGTGACTACTAGACAGATGTTGGACTATCAAGGACCAATCCTAATCATGACTCCTACTCTAGCAATTGAAGCCATTCAAAAAATGACTGATCATTCTCAAAAATGGCACGATGAAGGAAGCAAAAGAAACCAAGGCGAAAGTTTTGATGGAATTGCGGCAATAACTAACAAGCTAGAGAATCTAGGTCGAGATATGCTAAAAATCAAAGAAACTATTCATGCCATCCAAGTTGGCTGCGAAAACTATGGGGGAGGACATCCAACTAAGAATTGTCCTAACATTGACGAAGAAAATACAATCGAAGAAGCTAAATATGGAGAGAATCGACCATTCTACAGGGATAATCGTAATGGCTATCGTGGAGGACCCCCACAATATTATGAACATAGTGAAAGAAGAACTAACTTGGAGGAAATGATTAACAAGTACCTTGTGGATTCGACCAAGAGGCAAAAGGAGCAAGAAGAATGGCTGAAAAATTACCAAGATAATACAAACAAAAGCCTTTCTAACCATGACGTGTCACTAAAAAACTTGGAAACTATGATTGGGAAGCTTGGCGACGAGGTACAAAAGAGAAATGAGGCACAAAAGAACAAATCTACAGTATGTAAAGCCGTATTTTCTGAAAATGACAAGTCCTACGATGAGTCTAATAGAAACAATGATACTGAAGGTAGAAGAGAGCTACGCCATAACCAAACCTCAGAGTTACGGCGTAACCAGGATGCAAGCAATGACAAGTCTACCAAAGTTGACAACTCTAAAAGGAAGAATCATTGGTGTAAGGCTATTGCAATTAACGATGGAGAATGTTACAGCTTATGCGCCTCTTGTGACCCTCGGAAGACCTGCGATGGAGGGGTTGATAAGGAGGGGGTTAATGATGAAAGATACATGTGGACTACACTTAACGATGAAGAAAGATTAGCCAAGTTCTCGATTAACGAAGTGGAAGGACCACCTATCAAGCATTACTGCAGACCCTTACTCATCACGGAAGATGAGCTCACACAAGCATGGCTGACTTGCAACCCCTTTCGTGAGTATTGCAACAGAGGGGGCAATGTGAAGAACGAAGTTTAGATATATGCCCACATGAATCAGGGACACATGACATTGATTTTGGGGACCTATTAGTCAGAGATTGATACTCAGTAAGGTTCGGTGACGCAATAATTAATTCGGTCATATTAAGAAATCTAAAGCTCAAATATGAAAAACATATTCTTCAAGGAAAGACCATTAAGCCTCTCAACGATATTCCTTCCGGCGATAACGATGACAAAGGAACTCAAAATCATTGGTGTGAGCAAATTAAAACCACTGACGAAAATGTTTGGGCTTCCTGAAACCCTTTTGATTATGAATGTAACGGGGGAAGCAACATTGAAAGAGCTAGGGAAGACGAGTTCCTATGGACCTCAAATAATGACTCGGAAAGAACAGAATTTCCTTGGCCAGATGATCTAGGATTCGACGATTGGGTCAGAATCAAGTACAGAAAAATAGACGCGCTAACGAAGGAGAAAATCTGGAATGGGTGTATGAGTAAAGATCAACCAAACAACAAAGTTCCAAATAGAGAATCAGATAATGACACCGAGGATTCATCGAAGAAGGAAAAAGAGGAATGCAAATGAATGCTCGTGGAAAATTTACTCAACGATAAACAACTTAAATATACCGATTACACGAGAAAAGAAGATGCAAACTTCTTGGCATCCCGTTTAAGAGGCCACCACCAATTATAGCCGAAAAATATGAGTTCACTCCATACCATTTAGGACCGGATGAAACATTTTGCAAAATTTGAAAGATCGAGACTAAAGAATACCTCCACACTGTCACAAATGTCGCTTGGGTCAAACACAACTTAATGAAGGACATGGAGGAGGTTGGCCAAGTTCAAAGGCCACCATAAAACCCCGAGGCTCTTAGTCTAACTTAAATACTCATGAATAAAGAAAAGTGCTCTTTCAGGAGACAACCCGAATTATCCCTTTCTTTTGTTTTATTTCCATTTCTATTGGGTTTTGTGTTTTTAACCATTTTTGCAAGAAACGAAGAGTGATTGCTGTTGCAGCATACTGATCTGACTATAGTTACGACGTAACTCATCTCAGTGGTTACGCCGTAACCAACCCCTTGCAGCAGAATTTCGGATGCATCATCAAGTATGGCGTAATTTCATCTTCGTGGCTATGCCATAGCTACACTCTTGCAGCGTATGCCAGGTTTTGCCTAGTTACGGCATAACTCCGTCTAAGAGTTGCGACGTAACTATCCTCTGCTTTACTTCATTCATTTTAAACACAATAACCTTGTATTAGTATTTTAAATGAACTTTGTAGGTGTGTTTCCTGTAAACCCTCACGAGACTTCACTCGTCCACTTGGGACACCAAGTGGTTTAAAAGGCTTGTTGCATTTGCTAAATGCAACCGTGATTCCTACGAAAGTGAGTTAGGTTTGTTTTTCATTTTTCATTTTTTTTCTTTTTAGAATTATGCTTGTCGGTAGTGTGATTTCAGGGATTGAAGTTTGCTCATGGATGCTTATATGAAGGCACGCCTCTTTTTCGCGGGCCTTCTTTCTTTTTGGAGCAAATTTCATGGAAGTTCTTGCTCTAATTTTACTTTTCTCTTCACCTTTATTTAACGCTTAGTACAAAAGAGACTTTTTACAATTCAAGTGGGGGGACGGGAATAGAATTGTCTCTTGAACTTTATTTTTCCCTCGTTTTTCTAGTTTATTTTGAAAAATTATGCCATTTTTAAAATTTTGACATGTTTTTCTTAACCTAACTAGATTAGACCTTAGCCGAGCACATACAACCCTTGATATTATATGGTGAGATTAGCCTTATCCGTTTCCAATATTTTACCCCAAATCCACCAAATTATGAGTGTGCCGGTAGCTTGTAAACTTTAGAACATGGCCTTTGCATCATTTCGAGACCATAGACGAGGTATGTTGAGTTAGCTCGATGTATTTGGACTTTTCAGTTTAAGAAGGCAATATTATAGGATTATCACCCAAATAGCCTACCAATGTGTGTCTATCGATTAGTCACCTCGACTTCTCGACCCCCATGTGAAACCCTTCTGTTGCACTCCCCTTTAATGCAAGATACCCCTAGATACACCCATCTAAGCCATTCCTTTCGTTTTGTTAACCCAATATATTGTTTCGATACACCTATACACCTTAGCCTACCCTGTAGTCTTTATTTGTGATTGGGAAGTCATCATTTGCCTAAGTTCAAGGTTCAAGTGTAAAGGTTCGGGAATCACGCTTTCGTCGATGACATATTCTTAAATATCATTGAAGACCCCCCGAATTCCCATTGTTCATCTCAAGTGGGGGGATATTATGTTTTGTTGTTATGTTTATGTTGAAAAAAAATAGTTATGTTATTTAGTTTATTGTAAAGTGCAATGTTATAAGCACTATGTTACGAGCTTATATAAATTTAGTATCGAGGAGGCCACCTCGGTCACATTTGAAGATTGGAGTTGGTAATTGCGCCAACAGTTGAAGAAAAGGTAGTGTGCACATCATGACGTCCTCTAATGACACATCTACCTAGTATTTCATGATCCGGTTTCTTAACTTCAAAGCTTGAACTTTGGGCGGACGGTAAGTGGTGATGACTTGGTTATAGATTTAAAACTATCTGCTTGAACTTTGTCGTGTCTACCCATATTGCCTTCAAAAATTGTTTAGCCCTTAACTCTAGTGGTGGAGATTTGTGTAACCGCCAAGCTTATGATAGAATACATGCTATGACTGTGCGATTGAGTGATCACCCCGAAATTGACACTTAGAATAGTTGAGAGATTTGAGTGTTTCATTCCCATTTTGTGAGGTGTTCGGCTTTGTTTTATTCTAGCATAAGGGATTTGTAAACTTATATTTTCCAGGTTATGGGAGATATCTTTTTAGGAATCTATCTAATAAGGTCTACTTGAGGGAAAGTAGAGTTCAAGTGGGGGGATATTTGATAACATCAAATTATCCTTAATATTAAGTGTCAATTTCCCCCGATAATGCTTGTAATTTATATCATTTATATGGATTTACGCTTGTTTTCCATTATATTCCACTTTCAGGTAAATTACGAGCATTAGAGCTAAGAAGACGCGGAATTGGAGAATTATCAAAGATTTATCATAGTATGCTCACTTTGAAGAAGTTACAGCGTAACTCATCTCTCACATTACGCCGTAACTAAAATGTAACTCAGAAAGCCAACTCATCAGAAGATTACGGCGTAACTCTCCTAAAAGATTACGACGTAACTATATTAGGTCAAATGAGGTTCCGCGCCGCTGATAACTACGCCGTAACTCTTGCATAAACTACGGCGTAACCAAGAATTATTGAAGATACAGTGTAACCACTTCTATGGTTACGCCCTAACCAGTAGATCTAGTGCAATTTACGAAGAAATAGAGGATTACGGCATAACTATTTTATTAGTTACCCCGTAACCCAGATCTGGCCTATAAATACCCTACGATTTCCAGCATTTCAAAGCATCCCATTTCATACACCACAACAAAAGAACGTGGGAAGAAGCCAAAGGCAGGTCTAGAGGAGCATACGGAGCTATCTCCAAGGGAGAAATCACTCCCCTACGATAACCATTAGCATTTTATCTTTTCTTTACTTTCGATTCATGTATTTCATAACATTAATTATTGAAATGATTTGTATGGTTAATATGAGCGGCTAAGCACCTCTTGGTGATGGCCTAGTGAGATTCCTTAATTGTTTTGCTTGCATTTATATTACTTCCGCATAATTATTTCTAAGTGTATGCATGCATAGTTTATTGGTAGCTACCCTTATTTTGGTAGTTTTGAATGGCGGTAGAGGCTAGTTGCTTAGGAGATATGACCAACTGACCCTAAGTGAGTAGACTGAGTGGGAAGGGTAAGATATGACCAACTGACGACCCTTTCTACTTGTGCGATTTGACCAACAGATCACCTACCGTTTTGATGAACTTAAGAATTAGGGGGTGAGTGTTTACGTTTCTAACGCCCGGGCACTCACTATTATAAGTCTAGCATGTAGCGGTACTTAATGACTCGGCTTAGGGGACCAGGAACAACTAGACTTATGAGGGGACACCTGACTTCTCCAGTGGTGGCATCTTTGCTGATAGGTTAGGGCGAATTGACCAAATGTTGTCCTCTCGACTTTGACCCCACCTGAAGTAATTGGAAGTAATTAGATGTAGACATTACTAGCTATGATGAATAACTAGCTTAGCACCACTCTTCTCTATTGATTACACCTTTACCTTTAATATGCTTTAGTAGTTAATTAATTCCTTATTATAATCATATTAAAATTTGTGACACCTAGACTTAGTATTAATCCAACACACATAACTCTTGGGACGACCTCGGTTTTACCGAATACTACACTACACGTGACCGGGTACACTGCTCGTTAGTGCATTAGGGTAGACCATAGGTATAAGGAGACATTACAAATATTAAAACCTGGTCAGTAAAACCTGCATCAATTTGGTAAGAAAATCTTGCCCTAAGTTATCGAGTCCTGCGTCTAAATTATGTGATCACACGACACGGGTCAGACTGATATTCTAATTACGGGTCAAAGCAAGTAACAAAGGGTAAATATATTGTCGCATAACAACCTGGGTGTTCGGTTACTGTTTTATTGGTCAGATATTATAACGGATTAAAAATAAGCAACATTGGAACCTTAAAGTATTACCTCAATGGATACAACCCTACGTTCTGACTCTTTAAACCCAACTAAAGCTGTTACTATATACCCTGTAGGTAGACACATTACTCATCAAACACATTACATATACCACATCATCAGCCAAGTGCCTATGTTGGCAGTCCATTGATGTTGAGACTTGGGTTGAAGGGTTATTAGCTGCCGTAGACAAACTACAACTATCTTCTAGCAAACAGCCGAGATAATGACGGAAACACTCCCAATCATGAGGGTTGTAAAGAAAAAAAGAAAGTATCATTTATGGTGACTCCCTTGTATAACCAAAGTAAGAAAACATTAACTCTAAGACTGAATAGAGAAACTAATTACACCCACCTACTCTGTTATGCCAATAAGCAATATATAATACAGTTAATTAAATATCATTTAGTACTTGTATTCGTAGTTTGTCTCCTTAAATCATTATAAGCGAACATAAGTTCCCAGAAAGAATCTCTAAAGCAACACCATATTTGGCTTGTTGTTACAATAGCGATATACTAATCCACTCCAAAGTGCACGGAATACCAGACTAAATGACCTTAAAAATGTTATGAACCTAATAATATATTGGATATGAATATACAGTTAGAGAGTAGAATTGGAATGTTACCGAGCCAGCCCGTCCGAAAAACAACACTTCTCTTACGTCTTGTGTCAGACCGCTCTGTATCCATTGTGATTACCAATGTACCGCTCTGAACCCATGAGTAGTCTTTCAGCTCCCCGAGGATTAGCTGGAGCCCATCTATGCATGGCAAGTATTAGTCTGATATTCATTAAACTTCCTCTTATTTGACTATTGTTTTATGTATTATACGAAGATTTGAAAGAAAACAAACTAAGCATGTTAAATGGAACATAACTAATGAGTTTACCTATTACCCAAGCTGTCCATTTTGCAAGTTCTTCTCGTAATCTACACCTATATAATCAAGAAAATACCTCATGCAAAGGAGGTCTATGTTAACATACCTTAGTACAATATGTGAGCCGATCGTCACTAAGTCATACAAACAGCAGGAAAAACACTTGAAACAAAATACTTAAAAATAAATTATAATCAATCGTCACATATAATTACGATATCTATTTTGGCCAAATTATATAAGGTCAAACAAAGAACAAAAACATAAGAGAAAAGCACAAACAAAAATAAAAAGAAGATTTATCAAACTTCACCTTAAAGCAACGCTAGAGTAGGTACTGAACAGTGGGGGCCTTAAGTATCACATAAGCTGCAAAAAGCAGATCTATATAGAAGGAACAGGTACTGCCATAAGCAACTACATCCCCAACTTGCACACAAACATGATCATGTTATTCAATAACTAAAAATCATATAACTAAGATATAATAAACAGGTATACAAAACAGGTATGAAACAACAATTAATTTATTGTATATATGATATCAGTACCACAATACTAAGATGTATTTTCACTTTAGTTTTAATAGATATTTTTACAAAAAAAAACTAAGATATATAACTAAGATATTGTGGTACTGATGGATATGTTATTGTGCACGGGAGTAAAAATCATATGCGCATAATATACTTTTTGGCATTTGGTATGATCATGTGATTCAAGAACTAAAAATCATACGAACCTGGTAAATCAAAACTGAGGACAGATATAGGAACCTGGCATATCATAAACAGTGGCATATACCTAATTTATTTTATGATTAGTGGCATATACGAACCTGGTATGATCATAGATATAGGAACAAAGAGGAATCACGTTAGTTTCTCAAACCTGCACACACAAAAAGAATATTAGCGTGAGAAAATTGAGGGAAAAAAGACTGACAAAAAGATAAAAGTAGGGTTTGGAGAATTAGGATTTATTTTACGTATGTTTATTAGGGTTAGCTAAATTGTAGGGATTTAATATTGATCTCATGGTTTGCATAGGTTTATAGATTTAGAATTGCAATACATAATCAAAAAATGTGTTGGCTTAGTGGTTATCATGCTTGTTAATGTTACCCAACATCCCAAGTTCGAACCCCTTCACTGTCATTTTTGAACAAATTAATTCCGGATTGCTTATGTGGCATACATTGATGACATGGTATAATATGCTTAGGTGGCAAAACGTGGCAATGACGTGGCATTACGTGGCATTTTGGGTGAATTATGATATCATGCGCATCCTGATATATATATGTTATAGATATAAGGTAGGGATACAATGAAAAGTTTTTTTATAATGAGAAGGGTAGGAAGGAATGTGGATGTGACATGTGTCACTTTACAAGATATAATCAAAAAATGTGTTGGCTTAGTGGTTATCATGCTTGTTAATGTTACCCAACATCCCAAGTTCGAACCCCTTCACTGTCATTTTTGAACAAATTAATTCCGGATTGCTTATGTGGCATACATTGATGACATGGTATAATATGCTTAGGTGGCATTACGTGGCATTTCGGGTGAATTATGACATCATGCGCATCCTGATATATATATGTTATAGATATAGGGTAGGGATACAATGAAAAGTTTCTTATAATGAGAAGGGTAGGAAGGAATGTGGAGGTGACATGTGTCACTTTGCCACATCATTTGACACGTGTCACCACCCACCAACCCCCTCCGCCGAAAAAAAAAATTCCCGCAAAAAAAAACTTTTTTTTGGGAAAAAAAATTTTTTCCCGCCAATTTGTTTTACTGCATCACAAGCAGTAGATTCCTTCAAACTACCAGCAGATCAAACAGCAGTTTTAAGTGTACTAACAGCAGATGCACCAAAGTTACTGCATCACAATTATTATTGTGATGCAGTAACTTTATAACTAGCAGCAGTTTCAAGTGTACTAGCAGCAGATACACCAAAGTTACTGCATCACAATAATAATTGTGATGCAGTAACTTTATAACTAGCAGTTTCAAGTGTATTAGCAGCAGATGCATCAAAGTTACTGCATCACAATTATTAGCAGCACATGTCACCACCACAATTCTTCCTAGACTTTTCATTATAAGGAGCCTTCTCATAATATCCTATATATATGGGATAAAGATCAAATAAAAAGACAAATATCCGTAAAAAGATAATAAGATTTTTTTTTTTCAAAAAAAGTTCTTAAAAAATTTCCAAAAAATTCCACAAGATCGGGTATGATGGTGCATGAAAATTTGTGAAAAACTTTTTTCTAACAGTGGATATTTTTTCCGAAAAAAATTATGAAAAAATACGTTTGCGCATTAAATCGTTTTTATGTGCATCAAAAATTAGGTTTTGCACCCAACTTCTTTTGACTTTTTTCATCAAAATAGCATTGCGCATCTAACTAAAACAAGTTAAAAATTTTGTGCATCAAAATTTTTTTGCGCATCAAAATTCGTTTTTTTTGTGCATTAAAAAAACGTATCAAAATTCAAAATTATAAAAAATGTTTTCACAAAAGTTTTATGCACAAACATACCCGATCTTGTGGAATTTTTTTGGAATTTTTGGAGAATTTTTTTTAAAAAAAATATTTTTATTCTTTTTACGGATATTTGTATTTTTATTTAACTTTTTGTATTTATATATATATATATATATATATATATATATATATATATGTATATATATATATATATATATATATATATATATATATATATATATATATATATATATATATTGTTAGTTCACCATGTTTGTAACACAAGCATCAATAGAAGAAATAGAGAAGAGAAATGATCGGATGAACAAACACACACACACACGTATGAAATATACAAGAGTTATGCGTAGAGTAAATGTGTGAAATGAACAACCAACCCTCAAGTGAGGGTTTACAAAGATTATTTATAGGGCAAGGAGCTAGGGCAATGTTGATCCCAGTTGAGCAAACGATCTAATATAGAAACTAACTTTAAACAAACACTTATTAAGTATCACGCGGAATTTGATACTTAATCTTAAGAAGAAGAACAATAAACATTCAACACCTCAATATTATTATTAATACGAATACTCTAACCAGTATTAGGGTTTTACAACCTTGAAGTGTATCGACCTTAGATATAAACCATACGTATATCTAATCTAACCTAGGACCTCCTTTTATAGGCTAAGGAGTCCTTTACATAATACAATACGTAACCTACAAGATAAATATCTTTTCCATATTTATCTAATACAAACTACTAAACCGACTATACAAGACTAGCAGTGGTTACAATACAATATCCGTGGTTACACAATACTACTAGCCGCGGTTTGTCTTCATCAGTGGTTCCATTCTACTGTCCGTGGTTTTATCACCTCTGTCCGTGGTTCTAATACTTAGAATAATTCTTAATCCAAGGAACCAAAAACCCAACAATCCTTCCCTAAACTTGATACATTCCAACAGAATTCTCAAGTTTCCTTTAAGCTCAAAACATCTGAATTGGAGGATGTAGCCAAACACTTACTAGATTTAAGAATTTTCTCATACTTCAGCAACAAATTGTAAGCTTGACCATCATAGGGCAACAACATCTTGATAATACCAGGCTTCATCATCTGAGCAATAACTCCTGGATACTTATTCAGTTGAGGATAATCAACTTCTACAAGCATATGAATAACTTCTCCAGTAACAGTTAAAACATGAACTCCACAAGTTTGATATAAAAACCATCTTGTAACCTGACCATTGTAGAGTCCTTTCCATTCAGGTTCATCATGAGTAGGTTCAAATAAAATCTTCAAATGATGATAAACCAGTCTCTCATGATAATCATTTGGATGTACTTCACCAAACTTATTCTTGTAAAGTATCCAAAGATTCATCAAATCATCTCTATCAAAATACTGAAGCATCTGTGAAAATTTATTATACTCATAAACTTTATTGTTGAGTCTTTGAATTTTCCAAACTCCTTCACTTCCAACTTGAAGCTTAAACTCATAAGAAATAATTTGATTTACATCTTCAACTACTTTCAGTCTTTTAGAATCAGATGTCTCCTGAACCTCAGATTTTCTCTTTTGTCTACTTTGAATCCACTCTTCTTCCCTTTTAGAATTCATTGGACAGTAATCATCATTATTATTCTTCATACACCTTAGATAAATCTCATAAATTCTTTCAAAGGAACATTTACTAAGATTATCAGGAATATGTATGCCTGAATTCTTAATAATCTTCATCAATACATTCCTCATCTGTGCAATTGTAGGAGGTTTCTTTCTTATAACTTGTTTCTTTTCTTTACTGATCCTTCTTGCCCATTCACCTAAAAGTCTAGCTCTTTCCTCATCATCCAACAGTGCCCATTCTTGTGCAGTATACTCATCATGTATTTGTTGAGAAGCTTGAAGATAGTTTTGTGATTCATACCATGTAGCTAACCATCTCTGACTAGCTTCCTCTTCTTCCTGCTTCCTTTTCTCTAAAGCTTCTTGTTCTGCAGCTAACATCTTTCTTACATACTCTTCATCATAAGCAACCTGCTCTGCTTTACTTTTAAACTTCAACTCTGGTTCTACAATCCCTTTACCTTTACCAATGTCTTGTTGAACCACTTTCTTCTTTAATGGATCACCAATAATCAAACTTTTACTTCTAGGTTTAGGTGCAGCAGATTCAAGAGATAAAACAGGTGCAATGATGGTTGTAGAATTAGTTGAGGTTTTACTTAGATTGATCAATGTACTTGCAGCTTCTTTCTCAACTTCTTTAGGTTTAGGTGATGATGCAGAGATTGTTGTAAGATTAGTGGAAGTGGTTATGATAGCAGTGGGTACAATTGCCATTTCTGAAACTGCAGCAGTGGTTTCAAGAAAACTATCTGTAGTTGCAGAAACACTAACAGTGGTTATGTCTTGCATCACTTAATTTTCTACCACAATCTTCAAACTTTCAAGAACTGCCTCATTCCCATCTTTATTAGATACCAAAAATTCTTGATCTCCACTATCAACATCTTCTTCCATAGGTACATCAACAGCCTCCCCTGAATTCATGCCTTCACTCCTCCCTGTTTGGATACATGCTCCACATTCAGAGCTGGAGAGAAATCCACCTTCTTATTCTTTTTCCTCAAATGCCTTAAAGCAGCAACCCCAGGTCTTCTTACTTTCTCCAAAACCAATACCCTGTGCTTTAAGCGCCTAATATCTTTACCCTGAAACACAGACAACTCCTGAAGACTTGAGATTGTATCATCCATTTTGGTACATTTAGCCGTTAATTCATTTAAACGTTCAAGTATATCCTCCCCACTTCGACCTGTGTGAACTGGTCCGAGAGGTGGTTTGGGTTTGACTAGAAGTAGGTTGAGTGTCACTAACAGTGGTTTGAGGTGTACTAGCAGTGGGTTCAGATGTACTAGCAGTGGGTTGCACGACTATAGGTGGTGATTCAAGACTTTCATCAAACTCAGGATCAGTAGGCAAAGTAAGCATATGGGGAAATAAAGGAACATCTCTAATTTGTACATTTTGTGGCTGATTCCTCATATGTGCAAAAACCTTAGGAAGCATATGATGTACTTCATACTCCATAGAATGCTCAACAGGTTCCTCTATTTGACTTTCCACAATCAGTTGAACAAACCTAGGATATAAATAGTATTTACCCTTCTTCCTAATGTTTTGTACTAGCCCCTCATATATCATCCTAGACCAATTAAACTTCCTTCCATCAGACAAACAAATAATTGCAGTAGCAATTTTTGAAGGAAAGTCATTAAACCCAGTGGTCTTACTACTTAGACACATCAACAAGGTGTGAATCAAAAACTTCCATTATTTTGAAAACAAACTCTTAAAAATTTGTACCTTATCACCCCTATGAGTATATCCTAACCTTTCCAAACCAGCAACTATCTCAGCATCTGAAAGGTTTACAATACCATCAGCATCATCAAACTTTAAAACTTCCCGAATGATCTCCTCATTAACAGAAATAGCATTCTCATCCACAACAGTGCTAAACACTTCTACTCCATCAACCTCTTCAAGCTTAGCATTCCTCCAGAACTGATGTATGTAGGCTTTAAGAATGGTTGGTGTGACTGTCAAGGCATAGTAAATAAGACTGTGAAGAAGGAAATCAATCATTTGATGAAAACCTTCAGATCGATTGTTTTTTATGAGGTTAGAAACAAGGTTATGTGTGTTTGAGTACTGGGTCGCCATTGTGATTGATGATGGGTATGATGTGGGTATGTGAATTATGCAAAGGAAAATGATTAGGGTTAATGTAGAGCGCCAAGTTGAAGTGTTTTGAAGATCAAGTAAATGATCCATCCGTGATTTGGGGAGATAAATATGCTTTTGCCAAAGTTACCAAAGTTACCAAACAGCCCGTGTAGTGGATCCAAGTGAGTCTTCTGATGACTCTGATGACTCCACTAAGGAGATAACTTCACACCCCCAACCTTCACCACCTCAACCTAAATAGGTGGTGTTCGCTCTTCCTGCGCCATGGTTTGGTGCTTCATCTCATATCGTAAAGGGGAAGGGTAAAAGGAAGATGGATTGATTGCTTTTTGGTGAAACTAGTAGATGAAGCACAAAGGACAATGTCACATCACACATTCATCTACTGTATTCATCTTCATCATCTTCGTTTTCATCAATCCATCCTTCCCATTTTGATCCTTAGCACGTCGTACTGGTCATGCATATCATGGTCATACATATCCAGCAGTTGGAAAAGAAGATATGAGCTAGGATACGTTTAGGAACTCTTGTATAGAACTAATATTGTAGTAGCATATGAAGTTAATTGTAAGCTGTAAGCTGCATCTTGAATGAGTGAACAATTTAACATCAGTACTTCTTTTGCTTCTGTAATTTACTTTCTTTTATCTGCAAAATGGTTAGTGGAAACACATAGCAACAACCAGTGGTTTGAACAAAACTATCAGTGGTTAGAAACAAAAATAGCAATACTAAGATCACATAATAACAGGCCAATACTTATACAAACTTTTACAAAACAAGTTGAGAGTTTAGAGATTAATCATTCCAATACTAACAACAAGGTACTGAAACCTCCCCACATCAAAAGCTTTAGTGAGAAGATCAGCAACATTGAAATCAGTATGGATTTTTACCATTTGAATCAATCTTTTCTCATTACAATCTCTAATAAAATGATGCCTTATCTCAATATGTTTAGTTCTAGAATGTAAAACAGGATTTTTAATGATGCATATTGTACTGTTATTATCAATGTAAATCTTAGTATGCATAAAATTGTACCCAAAATCCAGCAATTGATTCTGAATCCAAAGAACTTGACCACAACAACTAGCAGCAGCCACATATTCAGCTTCAGTTGTAGAATTTGCCACAATAGTTTGCTTTTTACACTGCCATGAAATTAGTCTGCTTCCCAAAAACTGACATCCTCCAGTAGTAGACTTCCTATCCAAACTAGCACCAGCATAGTCACTGATAACGCTACACGCGTCGTTCGGGGTCAAGGAAACTTCCTTTTCTTCGAGCAAGTTTTATAACACCCTAGCCAGTGAACCTAATCGTTGTAGTGTAGTAATTAGGGTAAGCCACGGGTATTGATATCGTTCTCTAGGGGAATAGGAATGCTAGTAGGGAGTTACTACGCTAAGGTTAAGGTTGAGGAAGATTATTTTTTATCTTTTTATATTTTATGAAAATGGAAAGGTACGAATCTCGGGTATTGGATTTGGGGGGTTGGTATTTCTACCGATTACTCTACTATTATCTAATTATCTAAACTAAGGTTGTGGGAGTCTATGTCTAATTAATGTGTGCTCGTATGATAGTTTAAAGATGTGTTTACTTAGTTTGTATTACTCCTTAATTATCTCCTATTGATGGTTGAGTGTCACGTCTTATTCCTAGTTGCGTTGTGTTTCTAAAGTTGTAGGGTATGCGTTTCTCCCTAACTCTTTGAACTTACCAAAGGGTCTTGTCTACAAATCCACTTAGAGATTATAGACTCCTACTCTAAGGCGCTCTTCGGATGGTTTAGCCTACAATCACTCAGGTAATCATACTCTAAGGTTCACAAAGATGAATCAAGCATTAAGTACACAACGAATGACCTATCGCATTACTAGATCATTAATCAACTAAGTTAAGAAACAACCAATCAATATTCAATAATTAAGTTTCATACTTCCTAAGCAAACACACAAATAAATTAGCCGGACATGGAGAACATGCAAGCATACACACAAATAATCAAAGACATAATTGAATTAATGAAGCAAAGACTTATCTTGGTGTAAGATAGGGTTAAAAACCCTAAAATACTATACAAGACACCTTAGGTTCGGTTTTAGGTTTTTACTCCAAAGACTCTCCACCCAAAGACTGAAAAATTCGGATTCTATATATAAGATTACAATTGCGACGGCGTCACCTTATGTTTAGTGACGCCGTCGTGTCGCCGCCATTAGGGTTTCGTCTTGGCCACGTTAACCTTGCGACGGCGTCACCTTATGTCCGTGACGCCGTCCTCTTCAGCTTCTGACGTCGTCTGGATCGCATCTAGGCCGTCTGAGTAGCGACGGCCTACTCTTTCACAACTAGACGCCGTCTCTTGAAAACACGAGTTTTGAGTTCTGACCCGTCACAATAATTCTCCGACGGCGTCGCAAATAGCTCCTGACGCCGTCGCCTTCTACATTCAGCGACTGTGAGTGTCTCGATTTCGACTTTGGCCATTTTCTTCATATATTCGCGCCTTTTCGTCCAAATAAGTGCCATTCCAGCATTTTGCCTTCACGAGACCTAAAAAGTGAAAAGGAACGATATTAAGCAATAACGGATACAAAAGTGATCAAATAAGGACTTAAATGACCCCTCAAAATGGTACCTTTTAAAACCTTATCAAATATCCCTACACTTGTTATTTGCTTGTCCTCAAGCAAATGTGCTTTTAGCCAATTAATTTATAAGTTAGGGGTCATTCAGCATTAATTCAAAACGGTCCACAACACATATAAGCCCCGCAAAAGTCATAACAAGCACGGAAATTACATACTAGCACCTCACATGGGGTGTTTGGATACTCACATCTCTCTCAGGTGTATAAATGAAATATAACAATATAGGAAATGGAAGATAAACACTCATTAACCGGTCTTAGTACATAGATTACCATAGGCTTGAGAATAGATCAAACCTCCATCGCTTTGGCGTAAGCACCTAGGAAAGACTATCAAAGAGGTCTTTTAAAGGGTTGTAATGTTAGGCTTACGGTAGGGAAATAAGGGTTTGGTGGGATAGGCTATTTAGTGGTGGTAAGTCAAAAATCTTTATGTTAACTGCATATGAAGAATGGCGTTGCTAAGCCAAGACTCGACACTCTAAACTCTAGATAACTGAAATAAACAAACATAAATTTAAAGGATAGATGTAGGATGGTAGCCCGTATGTTTTTTTTTTTTTTTTTTTTTTTTTTTTTTTAATCACTCTATTTTTTTTCTTTTCTCTTATTCTATTTTTTTTTTCGATTTTTTTTTTTTTTTTTTTATACACTTTTACTCTACCATCCTCTAAGATAACATCAAAATACTAGGGATTTATAAGCATATCCCTACACTTGAGTTTTTATTACTCTAACACTAATTTGACCCGATTTGAAAAGATCAAAACACTTGGGGTACATTATTACGTAAACAAAGGGAATTTGAATTTAACGTTCCCTTCCCGTCATTTCATAAACTTTAACTTTTCCCATGAATCCCAATCGTCCCAAAACTGTATACAAAGGATATGACTCGACTTAGCAACTTATGCAAGCAACTAGATAATTGAACTAAGGGTTTAGGGTGATAACAAACATTTGCACTAAAAGTGAGTGCATAAGGGGTAGGCTAAGGCGATTTGGGTGTATATTTGGGGGTGGGGTGTAAACAATGCTCTTCATTGATATTCCGGAAAAACCGAAATATCACGAGAACCGCGAAAAGGATAGGCTCTGAGGGGTTAACTAGGGGTATCGTGTACTAAAGATGAGTACAACGCAAAGGGTGTGGGGGAATTACTCAACCGATGTGGAAGAAGTAATTATATTACAGGTATCAAACAAGGGTTATCCTAATGCCTCTTATCATTTAGTTATTCCTAACTACACAAGTGTAGCCTCACTTGTGATCTCGGAATGCATCACAAAACAAGTTCTAGAATCTAATATACTACCGGTTCACACTCTAAGCATTAAAGATGAATGCTTTAATTCCTACTAATCTAAGGGCGATCCTCACATTTTGGGTGGAATTTGGGTGGTAAGGGTTTTTGTGCTAGTCATATAACTTCCTATCCATGAGACGATTTTGTTAAGACTAATGGCCCACTCCTATATGTCATGAAAAATTTTAAATTTGGTGCCAAAATTACCCTAACCGACATTTTCTCATGGTTTATTACACAATCACAATTGGACAAAGCAAATAGTCAAGGATAATCATAGTTTCAAAGTTCCCGTTTTATTTTCCCAATATCCCTACACTTGTTATTTGCTTGTCCTCAAGCAAATGTGCTTTTAGCCAATTAATCCCCGGCAGCGGCGCCAAAAACTTGATAACGCTACACGCGTCGTTCGGGGTCAAGGAAACTTCCTTTTCTTCGAGCAAGTTTTATAACACCCTAGGCAGTGAACCTAATCGTTGTAGTGTAGTAATTAGGGTAAGCCACGGGTATTGATATCGTTCTCTAGGGGAATAGGAATGCTAGTAGGGAGTTACTACGCTAAGGTTAAGGTTGAGGAAGATTATTTTTTATCTTTTTATATTTTATGAAAATGGAAAGGTACGAATCTCGGGTATTGGATTTGGGGGGTTGGTATTTCTACCGATTACTCTACTATTATCTAATTATCTAAACTAAGGTTGTGGGAGTCTATGTCTAATTAATGTGTGCTCGTATGATAGTTTAAAGATGTGTTTACTTAGTTTGTATTACTCCTTAATTATCTCCTATTGATGGTTGAGTGTCACGTCTTATTCCTAGTTGCGTTGTGTTTCTAAAGTTGTAGGGTATGCGTTTCTCCCTAACTCTTTGAATTTACCAAAGGGTCTTGTCTACAAATCCACTTAGAGATTATAGACTCCTACTCTAAGGCGCTCTTCAGATGGTTTAGCCTACAAT
Source organism: Chrysanthemum seticuspe (assembly GCA_019973895.1). Taxonomy (NCBI): domain Eukaryota; kingdom Viridiplantae; phylum Streptophyta; class Magnoliopsida; order Asterales; family Asteraceae; genus Chrysanthemum; species Chrysanthemum seticuspe. Next base: position 148,527,087 of record BPTQ01000005.1, on the reverse strand, counting down.
CACTCAGGTAATCATACTCTAAGGTTCACAAAGATGAATCAAGCATTAAGTACACAACGAATGACCTATCGCATTACTAGATCATTAATCAACTAAGTTAAGAAACAACCAATCAATATTCAATAATTAAGTTTCATACTTCCTAAGCAAACACACAAATAAATTAGCCGGACATGGAGAACATGCAAGCATACACACAAATAATCAAAGACATAATTGAATTAATGAAGCAAAGACTTATCTTGGTGTAAGATAGGGTTAAAAACCCTAAAATACTGTACAAGACACCTTAGGTTCGGTTTTAGGTTTTTACTCCAAAGACTCTCCACCCAAAGACTGAAAAATTCGGATTCTATATATAAGATTACAATTGCGACGGCGTCACCTTATGTTTAGTGACGCCGTCGTGTCGCCGCCATTAGGGTTTCGTCTTGGCCACGTTAACCTTGCGACGGCGTCACCTTATGTCCGTGACGCCGTCCTCTTCAGCTTCTGACGTCGTCTGGATCGCATCTAGGTCGTCTGAGTAGCGACGGCCTACTCTTTTACAACTAGACGCCGTCTCTTGAAAACACGAGTTTTGAGTTCTGACCCGTCACAATAATTCTCCGACGGCGTCGCAAATAGCTCCTGACGCCGTCGCCTTCTACATTCAGCGACTGTGAGTGTCTCGATTTCGACTTTGGCCATTTTCTTCATATATTCGCGCCTTTTCATCCAAATAAGTGCCATTCCAGCATTTTGCCTTCACGAGACCTAAAAAGTGAAAAGGAACGATATTAAGCAATAACGGATACAAAAGTGATCAAATAAGGACTTAAATGACCCCTCAAAATGGTACCTTTTAAAACCTTATCAGTCACTATCTGTGTAGGCCACCAAATCAAAAGGGGAGTCCTTTGAGTACCAAAGGCCCAATTTAGGATGACCTTTAAGATATCTAAAGATTCTCTTAACAACATTCATGTGTGAGGTATTTGGTGTGACTTGAAATCTTGCACACACACATACTGAGAACATAATATCTGGCCTAGATGCAGTTAGATACATCAAAGATCCAATCATGGATCTATACAATTTCAAATCTACTTTGGGACTTAAATTATCTGGTAGCAGTGGTTTCTGAGTCTCCACAGGTGTACTTGCACTCTTTACATCTTAAAACCCAAACTTCTTCAAAACATCTGCTACATACTTGTCTTGACTAATGAAGATACCATCAGTCCTTTGTTGAACCTGTAGCCCCAAAAAGAAAGTGAGTTCTCCCATAGAACTCATCTGAAACTTATCATGCATAAGTTTCTCAAAATCCTTGCATAGCTCTTAGTTTGTTGAGCCAAAGATGATGTCATCTACATAAACCTGAACCAATAAAATATCATCTTTGTGCTTTCTAATGAACAAAGTTTTATCAATCAGCCCTCTTTTAAACCTATTTTCCATCAAATAAGTAGACAGGCACTCATACCATGCCCTTGGAGCTTGATGCAACCCATACATAGCCTTCCTCACCCTGTAAACCTTGTCAGGATGATCAGGATCTTCAAAACCAGGAGGTTGACAAACATAAACCTCTTCATCAATTGTGCCATACAAAAATGCACTTTTAACATCCATCTGATACACAACAAAATTCTTGAATGAAGCATAAGCCAAAAATAATCTAATAGCCTCTATTCTTGCAACTGGGCAAACACTTCATCATAATCCAAACCTTCAGTTTGTGTGTATCCTTGAGCAACCAACCTTGATTTATTCCTTACAACAATTCCTCTTTCATCCCTCTTATTTCTGAACACCCATTTTGTCCCATATGCCCTCTTACCATTAGGAAGATCAACCAATGTCCAAACCTCTTGAAGCTTAAACTGTAGAAGCTCCTCTTGCATTGATTCTACCCAGCCTTCTTCTGATAAAGCTTCTTCCACTCTCTTGGGCTCCTTTTGAGACAGAAAACAAGCAAACAGGCAATTTTGTAGATCTTTATGACTGTTTCTTTTGTGAAGTGATCTTGCAAAGAACCCATGTTCAGGAAAGGGTTTAGTTTTCTTAACCCTGCTTCTTGTTTGAATTGGATTATTCAAGTTTCCAAGTATTTGTTCCTTGGGATGAATCTTGTGAATCCTTGTAGTGGTGATTGGACTTTCATTTATGACAGTTTCCATGTTAGTCAAATCAACATTGAAGAAATCATCCATGTCTTCATCATCAGTAGGAGTATCAATTTCTATCAAAGCAGGCATGGTAGGATAATGTGGATACTCCTCATCATCAAATAATGGCTTTGCATGTGGTCCAAAGAAAGTACTATCACCAGTACTTGCAGCCGGGATTTCACTTGGACTATCAGTGGTAGAAGATGGCTTAGCAGTGCTTGTAGAATTCCTTTTCTTCTTTTCAATTTCTTCAACTGACACTGAGTTATCTTTCAACAACTCATTCGTATCTTGATGATGATCAACATTGCCTCCATTTATCAGTACATCATCATTAGTGGAACCTTGCTTATCAATGATGGAAGGAATAGAACCAGCTTTCCACTTTTCAACCAAATAGAACTCCTTTGGAGAATCAGCTTCCTTAGAAGTTGTTTCAGCATCACAATCCTTTTGTGTACCTGCATTAACATTAGTGGAAGTTCCTGCAATGATAGGCTCATAATTCATAGATTTGGTTAGCATATCAATGTTAAACAGCCAGTCTGGTCCTTTGGTCTCAACACTAGGAGTCTTTTCACTGAATTGAACATGTAGATTCTCTTCAACAATTCTAGTCCTCCTATTGTATACTCTAAAGGCTTTACTATTAGAGGAATAACCTAAAAAGTATCCATCATCAGCTTTTTCTTGAAACTTGCCTAGGTAGTCTATGGTATTCAAGATAGTAAAGGACACCCAAAAGGTTTTAGGAATGCAATCATTGGCTTCCTATCATGTAACAGCTCATAAGGAGTCTTGTGATGAGGCTTCACTACCTTACTTCTATTATGCACATAACATGCAGTGCCTACAGCTTCAGCCCAAAAGGTAGTAGGTAGCTTAGATTCTGACAACATTGTCCTAGCAGCCTCAATTAGTATTCTATTTTTCCTTTCAGCTACACCATTTTGTTGTGGTGTTCTAGCAACACTAAACTGTCTCTCTATACCCTTAGCTACACAGAACTGATTCATCACATCATTCTTAAACTCAGTTCTATTATCACATCTGATTACCTTGACCTTATGATTTACTAGATTTTCTATCTTAGTAATGAAACTCTTGAGGATCTCACTAGTCTCACTCTTAGCAGCCAAAAAGTATACCCAAGAAAATCTACTATAATCATCAGTGATAACTAGGCAGTACTGCTTATGGTTCAAACTTTTAACAATGGTAGGTCCAAATAAGTCCATATGAAGCATAAACAGTGGTTGTGTGATGGTGTTTACAGTTTTGGTCTTACAATAAGCTCTATGTTGTTTTCCTTTTTGACAGGCCACACACAGTTCCTTACACTCAAAAACCTTAGAAGGTAACCCTCTCACTAAGTTTCCTTTTACCAGTTTATTGATTGTTTTGAAATTGAGGTGACCTACTCTTCTTTGCCACAATTTTGACTCATCTACAGATGCTTTAGCAAACAAACATGTTAAGGACCTATTTGGAAGAACATCTTTAAGATCAAAACAATATATATTTTCCTTCCTAGGTACCCTAAGTTGTATAAACTTCTCATCAGGCATCTTAAACTCAGGAGACAACACCACACACTCAGTTTCACCAAAAAGTACCCAGTTTTTCTTATCACACATTTGAGAAACACAGAATAGATTATACTTAAGTCCCTGTACTAGATAGACTTTTTCAAAGTCTAAATTCCCTGTTCTGATTGTGCCTCTGCCAAGTATCTTTCCTCCCTTTGGATCATTTCCAAATGCCACATATCCTCCATCAAAAGCTTCAAAATCCTCCAGGTTGCTCCCATCCTAAGTCATGTGCCCAGAGCAACCACTATCAAAAACTCCTTTGTCTTTTAGCTCATCTTGTAGATTGCCATGCTCATGAAATTACACAAATTAGTTCCTTTTATGGACCCAAGCCAATACTGACTTGGATATGCCCTGTGCATCAACATAATTAGGTCCATTGATGCACAGTTGACATGATGTAAAACCTTGGTCTTAGGCTTCCATTGCCAACTAGCTGAGGCCTTAACAGCATAAAAATGGTTTCCAACTACTGTGTCAGTTATCACCTTTGGAATTTTTAAAACTTCATTTGAATCAGTGGTGATAGTTTGCTTAGCAGTGGTTTGATTTTGCTTAGCCGTGCTTACATTTTGCTTAGCAGTGGTTGGAACCCATTTGGGTGCAGCAGTAACAATTGACTTTGTATTACCATTCCTCATTAAAACTGCTCTAGGAATCATGTTTTTGTTAGGATGAGGGTTTGTTTTCTTTGAAAAGTTTTGATGATTTACCCTTTTCCAATGATTCCAAACTTGTGGTATGTTTTTATAACAATTTCTCTGTAAGTGTTCAAAACTACCACATGTAAAACAAGCCTTTTTAACACATTGAAACTCATCTCCTAATCTGTTTGAAATTAGTCCATTAAAGTTCCTCTGGTTTCCCCTAGGTATGAATCTTTTCATCTGTTCCCTAGGTACTTCCTTGTACTCTACAACTTTCTTAGCAATTTGAGCTCTAAATCTAGGCACAAGGTTGGCTTGTTCAGAATCAACTTTCTTAACTTTTTCTATCTTCTCAGGCTTAGTTGATTCAGATCTATCATCCTCAGAATCTGATTCCCAATCTTCAATTGTGGGAGCATCAGATGACTTATCAGATCCTATCTTAAGTGTTTTAGTCTTACTAATCTCTTCTATAGGTTTGTTAAAACTGGATTCACTACTAAATGACAGTTCTTTTGCTGGTGGTGCATGTTTCATCAGAGAGGGTGGTGGCATATTGTTGTATCCAAGACCAGTACCCTCCTTGAATAGTTTTTGACCTATTGGTTTATTTACTAAATCAGAAGCATATTGTGTTTTAGCAACCCTAACAATATGTTTTTCTTTGTCTTCTAAAGCTTCTTGTTTTACACTCTCTGCCAATTCTAGTTTCTCTTTAAGCATTTTAATCTCTCTATCCTTAAGATCAATTTCACCACCTAGTATATTAATTTTATCAACATACTCAAACTCACATTTAATACAGTAATTAAGCTTTTCTTCAACACTTTCTAGAGCAACTCTATAACCTAAGTTATCTAGAGACAATCTTTCTACTTCTTTCCTCATACTCTCAGTGATAGCTTTTTGAGATTCTAAGTTATCTTGACATGATTTAAAGGAACAAGTAGAATTATTAGAATCATTAGATACCTCAGAATCTGAACCAGACGATGAAGCATAAGCGATAAGAGCAAAGTTATGCTCTTTAGAAGCTTCACTAGCAAGAAAAGCTGCATTGGGACCTTCTTCAATCTGATCACTCTAGTCATAATCACCAATGCCATCTTGAGCAACCAAAGCTGAAGAAGAAGCAGGCTCTTTAGTGGTCTTTTTAATGCCTTCAATTCTCTTAGGAGCTCGACATTCCCTAGCAAAGTGACCCTTCTGTTTGCATTTAAAGCACTCCATCTTGCTTTTGTCGAATCCAGCTCTCCTTTGACCATCATACTTAACCTGTCTTCCAGTCCTCCTCAGAAACTTCCTTGCTTGTAGAGTCAACATAGCCATTTGCCATTGCAGATTTATCTCTTCAAGATCATCAGGATCAATTTGATCTAGATCTTGATTCAAAACAGTAACACTGGTAGTTAAATCAGCCAGAAAAGCACAGATTGCACCATCACTGACATTATCACTAACAGTGGTATTGTTAGCAATAGCAGTGGTTATACCATAAGCAGCAGTGGATGCATCTTGAGGATTCATATGGTTTGTAGAAACAAAAGCAATGTTTTGTGTAGAGGAAGATGAACCAGCAATATTCTTTTCAGACTCATAAACCTTCAAATTGTTGTAGAAATTGTCCAGAGTCATCTGATCAAAGTCATCTTTGTTTCTCCACACAACAGTATGCATAGCCCAGTCAGGTGACAAACTTCTAATAAACTTAAGATTGATATCTTCTTGAGCAACTTTGTAGTCCACAGACTTCAGTTGACTGATAAGTTTTTGAAGTCTGTTATAAGTGCCATCAAGTTTTTCTCCACTTAGAGCAGTGAAGTTCTCAAGCTGATGCTTTAGCATATTCTTTCTTGATTTCTTTGTAGCTTCATTACCAGCAAACCTTGTTTCAATAGCATCCATTAATTCTTTAGCAGACTCAAAATGATCAAAGTCCAGTGCAAACTCATTAGGTATTCCCATGGAGAGAATACTAAGTGCTTTAATCTCCAGTTTCCTTTTTGCCTTGTCAATCTCACTAATAATGGCTATTGCAGTACCATCTGCACTCTTCTTAGGAAGAGTATCTCCCTTTTCAACGACATCCCAGATAGCATAGTCAATCATATGAATGTATTGCCTCATTCGCATTCTCTAAATTTGGTACTCACCCTGCTTTAGCATGGGTGCCTTAGATGCAGTAACCATGTGAGTTTCGTCAGACATCTTAACTTGCTTGAACAGAACTTAACTAGACTTCTTCTTGGTTACAGTTTCTAGATCACAATCTCTGATACCACTTGTTGATCCCAATTAAGCAAACGATCTAATATAGAAACTGACTTTAAACAAACACTTATTAAGTATCACGCGGAATTTAATACTTAATCTTAAGAAGAAGAACAATAAACATTCAACACCTCAATATTATTATTAATACGAATACTCTAACCAGTTATTAGGGTTTTACAACCTTGAAGTGTATCGACCTTAGATATAAAACATACGTATATCTAATCTAACCTAGGACCTCCTTTTATAGGCTAAGGAGTCCTTTACATAATACAATACGTAACCTACAAGATAAATATCTTTTCCATATTTATCTAATACAAACTACTAAACCGACTATACAAGACTAGCAGTGGTTACAATACAATATCTGTGGTTACACAATACTACTAGCCGCGGTTTGTCTTCATCAGTGGTTCCATTCTACTGTCCGTGGTTTTATCACCTCTGTCCGTGGTTCCAATACTTAGAATAATTCTTAATCCAAGGAACCAAAAACCCAACAGGCAACACTACTAGCATCCTTCCCTTCTTATGGGCTTGGTCCAAGGCTTATGGGCTTTCTACATAAGCCTTGGCATGATAACTAACATAAAAGCCATAATTAAGCTAACTATTATATATTAATAACTAACACTTGAATTCTAGTTTAGGAGTGATTCCAACAATCTCCCCTAAGTGTTAGTGATTGATGATATAAACGTTGTAGGTGCTGATGTAATAGTAGCTTTGACGTCTTCTGACATTCTTCTTTCTTGAGAGAAGAAATGCCTTGATTAGAACAATCTCCCCAGTGTAGAGAAATTGTTTCCTTTGAAGTATTCTGCTTTGACGTCATCATTTTCTTTGTTCTTTGATCTTTGTTCTTTGTGATGGTAGTGATAGTATGTTGTGGTTGTCTGCATCAGGTCTACTTCGCTGCTTCAGTGTCTCCACGTCGTTCTTCAACATGCTCACACGCTCTTTAACGTTGGATTTCAATACTGATGTAGTTCTCTTAGTCTTTAAACTTTGTAGATTCTTTGACTTTGATGAAGAATCATTCTGACTTTGTGTTGCCTTTTGAGAGAACTTCCATTAGTGTTGTTGTTGGTATGAGCATGTGGAGAATCTGTACGATCTTTTCCACCCGCAAGCATCCATAAGAAGAAAACATAAAACATGGGTTAGAAAAATCCAGCTCTTACAATGTTAACAGCATAGTGTGAAAACACAACTTTAATTCTCACAAAGGATGTTCCTGAACTGGAGTCCCACAAGTGAGATAACGCGATATACCGAAGTACACCTACAGTTCAGATTAGTCGTTGAGGTATACCGAAGCATCACCCCACGACTGTAGATCGTTTGAGACACACTAAACGTAATCCACGGGGAGTTATCGAAGTGACCTGCTGTCAGGGCTGTTTAATGTTGACCCTGGCGGGAGTTTCCATTCAATCACTGAGGATCACATTTGTGAACCTCTCATAAATGTTCTCGACAGATTGCTAATATCTGTGAAGGACACGATAATGTATCACTTGTGTTCTTATTGTTGTACAACAAGCGATGAATTGTCAAGTGTACCTAAGAGATCTTTTGATGAATCTCGTGGCTCTAGACTCAATAGTGCACTTTGGTTTTCCTGATCGGAGACTAGGGAGAGGGTCTCCTTCTTCAATACCAGCAATCTCTAAGAGAAAGCCGATAGTTTACGTAGGGTTCCCTATGAGAATGAAACAAGCTTCTGTTGAGAGATACTTGAGTGGCTAAGAAGGTTTAGTGCATGCGTCACTGGGTCCATGACGGCTTTGATCCTTAATACCGGTGTCTTCTAGTCACAACCAGTAGCATATGAATTGAACCCGGTGTCTGCCCTAAGTTGAATAATCTGGAGGGCTATTTCTTTTCACCCTTTTCTTTACTTTTTCTTTTTAATTCTTCAACTCCTTCTTTCTCCGATTCTCAATTTCTCCTTTTTATAATCAAACCTAAGGACTTCTAATTCTAACTATTGGTGGTGTCCTTGGGTAGATCCCTCCGGCTCTGGCGGATCATAGGACGGTTAATCCTAACCTTAGTCATCTTATAACTCCATTGCTATAAAACCGATTTCATGAAAATTTCTCAAAGTGTTTATTAATAAGAAACATTTTGAAACACTTCGAGAGTTTTATTTTGCAGAAATACTCCCCCTCCACACATGCTTAAGTGTTTTGATAGAAATTTGCATGGTGAGAGAAGAGCGCGCACTTTTTGAATTGATTGACTCAAGATAGACAATCTCCCGCGAGACACGGTTACGTTACATAGTTAAAGAGTTACATTGTCAGCTTTTAGGTGACAAATAGCTCAAATAACTACCTTGAAGGTGTGGACAAACCTCGAAAGGTTGTCAAACCCGTCAAAGTTCATGTCTATCAAGAGCTTCTCGAATAGGTACAATTTACTTGGATAAGTCTTGGAAGACAAATCTTTTCAATGTATGACTGTTCAGATCCCGTCAATTCATGGGTTGAAGTCTTTTCACACGATTCAATAGCAATTCACAACATATTTCTTATCACATAAATTTTTTTCTCCCCCTCAAAAATGGCATATAAATGTTATTTTTGATGAAATTTTGTTATCGAATATGACCATTTCGAGTTTTGTGGGAAAATTATCACGAAGAACAATTTTGTGAACAAAGTTAGTAAGCAGATACTCCCCCTCAACAAGTGATATAAAATTTTGAGGTTTTGAAAATCATAAGGGGAAGTACTTGTCCTTTTGAGCAAAACTTTGAAAATTGAAAGTTTTTGATAAGTTTTACTCAAAAGTAAGAAGCTTTCGCTCCTTTCATAAGGATTGTGGCACTGAAGCGTACCACAGGGTCCTTTCATGACAAGTACGGGTTGTACACTGTTATGTGTGCACAAGCCATTGTCATTAAATAATCACACATCCAAATCAATATTGAAAATGAAACAGCTCAAGGGGTACAAGGAGATTCAGGTAGTCCAGGAATGCGAACTGGGCGTTGATAGCCTGTGAGAGAAATCTTGGGACGACCACCTACGAAGCTCTCCAAAGTTCTAAACTGGTCCCTTCTATACAACCTTTCATCGATGCGAGTGATGATTTTCTTCACATCCCGTCTCTCCCTTGAATTCCATCGCTTTGGTGACCCAATGCCTTGATGTATCTCCTTCAACCTATAAGCTAAGTCGTCCCTGACTTTCTTCAGTGTGTGATCTCCAAACTTATGAAGCTCTTTACACGCCATCAAGCAGTTGCGGTGTAGTTCACTACGGTAGACTATGCCAAATGGTTTGCTGATGAGAGTGTATTGAGGAAGGTGATTGATGTCAGGAAGGTCTAGCTGAGGTCTGGTAAAGTTGACACGTGCTTGATACGATTCCACGGCAAGTTGTAAGTCTTCTACACGTTCCTGGATCACTATACTTCTGATGAAGATGAGCAAGGACTTGATGTATTCACGTTGGATTTCAGTCAAGAATTGTCTCATTCTTCCCTGTACCTTGGCAAGATACATATCTTCAATTTCGTTAAAAGACAAATTCTGAAAGTCCGCTTCACAGAAAACATAGTCCTCCTCGTCTTGTCTTTTGACCACGATTGTCTTGAGAAATGTGTAGTCCCATTTAGACGCGAGAGTTACATGCTTAACAGCAACGATCCCTTTATCACTAAACACTTCATGTGTAGACTTTTGAACCTGGCAGCTTTTGTAGAAGATTCTTCGGCGTTCAGGCCAATGGTGAATCCCATACATCGCATCAATGTCATACTTCTCTACGCTGTTAGCAAACATGTGAGAAGCCTTTTCTTCGATGGCTATGCAGTTGGAATATATGGCTGCCGGGAACGGATGTGTCAGTGATGTAGTGTATTTCTTTGACAGATCGCTACCATGTAGAAGAAATTCCAGGTCTTTTGTTGAAGAAGTAGCGAAATGGAATCTTAGGTCGATCTGGTTGGCAAATGGTAGGTAGAGGTCTGGTCCAGTCTGTGTAGTATGGAGCCTTGTCTTTTCTGTTGAAGTCAATGTTCGCTTTAGGGTTGAGCCAATCGATGTTGTTAGACATGGCTCGTGCTATGTTTTCAAGATGATATTCAACTTCAATAGCACTTTCCGAGCTGTCTTTGAGCAGTTGAAAAGCTTCATTCTTGATGCGTTTTAACTCTGACTTGGTCATCTTCTTCACCCGAAACTTTTCTTGAAGTAACTTAGCATGCTCCAATGTTCGACCTTCTACCATATCTTGACCGTCAGGTAGGGAGGGAGTAGCATCAACAAGTGTAGAAAACCAGTCATATTCGGTGTCATCTTCGTTTAGCCATGAGACGACATCAGCCTTAGCTGTCTTCTTCTTCTTCTTCGACCTAGATGAGGATGACGGTTTCTTTGTTGTGTCGGGAGAGGTGGGTTGTTGTTGGGGCTCAGGGACTTCCTCATCGTCACCACCAGTGTATTCGAAATGATCACTGGTTTTCTCTATGGAGGGTGGTAACTCAGAGTCCTGAGGTTTATCAGCAGAAGAATGTGGAGGGGATCGTGTGTCAGTTGGAGTCCTTTGGGGTGGTGGTGGCATAGAGGAGGACTCACCAGACTTCTTTGGACGTTTAGGCTCCTTATCCTTATCATCATCGTCTCTTGGACGCTTAGGATTTTCAGCTTCTACTCTGCATGCTGTTTTGAGTTGGTATTCCAGCAATGCTTCAAATAGTTTGCTTTCGTTAGAGGTGAAAGTTGCAGATCGTTGAGACAATTGTAGCACCAGCTTGGAAATCAACTCTGCGTCAGAGATAACTGCAGGCTCAATTGGATTAATCGTCATTGTTACCGGGGTGGATTGCATTGTTTGTTTGACCAATTTCATGAGATTTGGATAGAGCTGTCTGGTGAACATCTCCCTTGTAACTCCAGGAACAGTGTGGAGAAGAAACTTGTGAGTATATTCTCTAGCCGTCTTCTCCATTTCCCTTTGGAAATTTCCTTTGAGAAGCTCCTGGATTTGCTCCCTTTCTTTCAACATCTCGTATATTCCGTCTTGAAGATAGTTGATTCTGCCAGCCAGTTGATTCAGCTTTTTGTTGATCACGTCTTTCTTCTTGACTTGCTTGATAGCTTTGACAATTTTTGTCTTAGCTCGGGATATCCAAGAGTCGGTTGGTTTCTTTACAGACTTGGATGTGGATCTGGTTGTGCCTTTGGATGGTGGAAGTGAAGAGTGAGAAGATGAGTCTGATGATGATGAGACATGAGGAGACTCAGGGTCTTTTGGTGGCTCAGATGTTTCTTCCTTGGAGCGTGCTGGGCTGTCTAGAAGAAAATCATCATAATCAACTTCGTCATCTTGTCCAGACTTAGCCAATTCTTCAGCCTTAATCCTGGCTTCTTCATCTGCTTTAGCTTGAGCTGCAGCCTCTTCATCAGCTTTTTCTTTCTCAGACTTCTCTATTTCTGGTTCCTCAGAGTCATAATTGATAGAATCCTCAAGCTGCCTTTGTTGTTGCGCAAGAGTGGTGGCACCAGTTCCCTTATTGGGTTGATTAACCGCATCAGGAATTGGTGTTGATTGGACTCCACCACTTGACCCTCCGGGGCCACGCATTTGTTGTTGTTCGAACTCTGTGGCAAGATGCTTGAGTCTGAGGTTCTTCAACTTCTTCTGATAGTCTCTTTCCTCATCAAATGGCTCTTCATCTGAGCTTTCTTTTTCATGCTCAAGCACTAGAGTTTTCCCTTTACCTTTATCAGTTTTTGGACTGGGAGGTTTTGCTACTGTTTGAGTGTCATCGGTTGTAGTTTCAGAGTAAATGACCTCTTCGTCTGATTCAGTGTCCTCAGAGCTTTCATCCATTAGCTTTTGTTGCGGTTCAGGCTTGGGAATAGCAATGCCTTCCTTAGAGGGAATTTTCCTTTTGAGAACATGTGTCCTCTTAGGAAACTTTCTCTGACTCTCAGTGCTCGTAATGCTTCCTGCACTGCCTCTCCTGGTTTTCCTAGTAGGTGTACCAGAGGACTTTTCATCAAGAAAACCTACTTTGCCTTCATCAACCGCTACCAGATACCTTTTGTATGAATAAAGTTGTTTGACTGCATCAGTAAGAAGGTGATCTGGCAACACTGCACCTTGTTTCTTTGTTGTTGATTCCTTAAATCTGACTGTGAGTGTAGGTTCATACAACGCGGAGTGTTGTTTGGGGTCATTGAGTCTCAAGGGAATATCAGGATTATACCCTAGAGCTCTTTGGATCAACAGTTTGGTATATCTGATATATGGGATCTTGGTGCCAAGCTTTTTGAGGAAAGACATCATGTCGTCCCATATCAGAGCTTCAACTTCAATGTGTTTCATGTTGACCAAAGCCCAAAAAATCTGTAGTTCCATGAGCTTGGGATGCTCATAACTACTATCACGTCCAGAAATGGATTTGGCAATCATAATGTAGAGGGTTCTCCATGGCTGGGGAATATTCTTAAGATCCATGGATGAATGCTTTGTTATTACTCCTTCATCTTCGTCATAGCCAATATCGACCATGAATTGTAGAACGACCTCTTCAGTTGGTGTGGCATTTTATTCAGTTGGCTCGATGACAGGAATAAGAAGAATAGCCCTCAAATCTGCTGGTGTGATGGTGACTTGTTTGTCGTTGAGCGTCACCGTTACATCATTTTAGCTTGATCTTTCGCATTGTATGCCAGAATTCGTGAATGTAGATCTCCAGCACGGTAGCAGAGTTGGTGAGCATGTTCTGATAAGGGTGATTCTTCAGAATGTCCACAACAATCAGACAAGAAGACTCTGAGCAGGTGAAACTATCAAAATCAACTCTAAGGTTTTTCTTTCCGATCTTCATTGGGTAACCATGAGGGAAGATATCTTCAACAGTGAGAACATTTGGTGCTTCCACATTTTGCATTTGAGCGTCCATGTCGTGATCTAAAAGATATTTAGCCAAAAGAACCAACATATCGAAAGACATTACGTTAGTCAACAGTTGATTTTATTGTCTATTTATTGAATGTGATATGTCGATGATTGTTACGAGTCCAATGTCACTTGTTAGTCCAATAGTCCAAAGACGTCGTGATAAGTTTCGTGAGTAGATTAACTTTGAGTTTTAAAGTCCAAGTTTTCCCTTATTTTTCACAACTTATTAACCATTTAAGTTTATTAGTGACAATATGGTTTCGTGGCGTTATGAATTATTTATTTACAAGTTTGCACATGTAACAATTCATAATTTAGGTTAAAACTAGGCTTAGGCGTAGGTTATGCAAGCTTATGCGTAAGAAATATTACGCGTAGGAAAAGAGGGCCTTAGGCATAAAGCTTACGCGTAAGCGTATATCGAACCTTACGCGTAAGGTTACTCATAAGAGTGAACCTTATGCGTAGAGATTACTGTTTACGCATATCCTTCACAGGATACGCGTAGTCCCCATTGTAGAACCTTATGCGTAAAGGTTACGCGTAAGATTTCTCTTACGCATAACATTCTACGCGTAAGATGATCCTTATGCGTAGATGTTCAAGTAACCTTGATTCTGAATTTTTTACGCGTAGAAATCCTGAAATAACTCATCATAACACCAATATTAACACATACATTCAATATCTATCAGTTCTAAGCATGGATTCACAGTTTAAGCAGTTATGCGTAGAATGTTATTTACGCATAGACTTTAAACCCTAAAGTTCAATTCCTACGTGTAAGAGTTCTAGCCATAGGAATAACACCAAACTTTTTCTGGGGTATCTTAGAAGTCTAATGAAGTGTTTTGTACAAGTTTTAACATCAAAAATGCTATGAATCAAAAGTACCCAAAATGTATGAACTTAAACCCTAAAACTTAATTCTTTCACAATTGATGTTTCTGGGCAAGTTATGAGTATGGATATGATCAATTCAACTTATATACAACCTTTCTTAACCATCTAATTAACCTAAAACACACACACATGAAAATACCCAATTCACGCATAAACCCTAATTATCAAAAATCAATCAATTCATGTTTCTGGGTGAGTTTTACTGATAAAAATGGTATCATAGAGATTATACACACGTTTTGACACTACCATCTTAACCAAAAACACTTACACTTGATTATGTGTTCATAAACTTATGCGTAGAACACAAAATCATACTTAGATAAAAATCTAACCATCGGTTTTAAAAACGATTCAAAACCCATGTTTAGATGATTACAAAGAACGTTTTAACACTTACAAATTGATGATCAGAAACACAGATTTGAAGATTGTATGTTAGGCGTAGGATGAGGTTGTTGAGATATTAAATGTAAGTAATGAACGTGTAAAATTAGTTGGTGGAGGTGTTTTTGTTTAAAATTAGTTTGAACATTTGACATCTTTAGTCCCTCCACCTTAACCATTTTCATCCAACGTCCATAACTTCCAATTTGGTTACCAAAACGAATGATATTTTGAAAAGAAACTTGACGACATTCCCCCTCGACTTAAGAAATAATGAAATTTTATAACTTTGAGTCCGAGGAGTGTCAGTAAACCAGAAACGTGACCATCATAATCAAAGACACAATCGGGATAAGGTACCATGCAAGTACAAGGTTTATGAAACTGAAATATTTACGTTCTCCCCCTCAACACTTGACAGAGAAAAATACTGAATTTTGAAATAGTAAAGTGTTGACGGAAGATTTATACTTGCCATGTTACAAGAAATAAAGATAGAAGAATATTTTTGTTGTTTTATCAGATTTTATAGTTTTGTACTTTATTTTTGAAAAATATTTACAAAAGAGGTTTTGGTCTTTGAATGGTTTTAAGAATGTTTTAAAAGTTCATCCAGTTCCTCTGGAGTCAAACACCGCATACCAATCCGGTGGACCAACTCATTAAACCTAGCAGGAGCTAAGGCTTTGGTGAGGAGATCTGCTAGTTGGTATTCAGTACCCACAAAGTATAATTCAACAGTACCCTTTTCCACGTGCTCCTTGATGAAATGATATCGAAGATCGATGTGCTTTGATTTCGAATGTTGAACAGAGTTGCACGAGATCGCAATAGCACTTCGATTGTCGCAGTACATCGGGATTCTGTCAAACACGTAACCATAGTCTTTGAGTTGTGTTCTCATCCAAATAACTTGAGCACAACATGCCGAAATGGCTACATATTCTGCTTCGGTTGATGACAGCGATGTAAAATCCTGCTTCTTCGATTGCCATGACACCAGTTTATCACCAAGAAATTGTAATGCGCCTGAAGTACTTTTCCGTGAATCTAAGCATCATGCGTGATCAGCGACTGAAAAAGCTATTAGTTCAAAACCAGAATCCTTCGGATACCATATCCCCAAGTTAATGGTTCCCTTTATGTATCGGAGGATTCTTTTAGCCTCTGAAAGGTGAGTTTCAGTTGGTCTTGACTGATAACGGGAGCAAAGATATACGGCAAAAATAATATCAGGTCTGCTAGCTGTTAGATACATGAGAGACCCAATGATACTACGGTATTTGGTAGGGTCCACCAATTTCCCATGTAAATCAGCATCTAGTTTCTTGGTATGATCCATTGGTGTGGCATAGGTGTCACAGTTTTGCATTCCAAATTTGTTTAGAAGTTCAAGGGCATATTTGGACTGACTTAAGAAAATACCACCGGGTGATTGATGAACTTGCATTCCAAGAAAGAATGTGAGTTCACCCATCATTGACATTTCAAAATGTTTTGTCATTAGTTTTGCAAAAGCATTTGAGTATTTTAAATGTGTTGACCCAAAAATGATGTCATCCACATAGATTTGAATGATTAAGATGTGAGCCCCGTGATATTGTATGAAAAGTGTAGGGTCGACCGAACCTTTGGTGAAATTATTGGCAATGAGGAAGGATGATAACTTATCATACCACGCCCGAGGAGCTTGTTTGAGACTGTAGAGAGCTTTGTTTAGTTTGTAAACGTGATTCGGGAACTCTGGATCAACAAATCCTTCTGGCTGGCTGACATAGACTGTTTCTTTCAGTTGACCATTCAGAAAAGCATTTTTGACATCCTTCTGAAAGACCGTTATATTCATATGAGCTGCGAACGTCAGAAATATCCGAACAGCCTCAAGACGAGAAACCGGAGCGAATGATTCTTCAAAGTCAATACCCTCTTCCTGTCTATAACCCTTAGCCACCAGACGTGACTTATTTCTGATTACGTTCCCTTCAGCATCCAATTTGTTTTTCCAAATCCATTTGAGACCAATGACGTAGACCCCTGTTGGTCTTTCAACCAGTTCCCATACTTCAAGATGTTTAAACTGATTGAGTTCTTCCTGCATGGATTCAATCCAGTTGTCTTTGGTCATTGCGTCTTTAATGTTTTTAGGTTCAGATTGGCAGACAGTGAGTGCATAAATGCAATGTTCACCATCTATGTGAAGACGTTGTCTTGTTACGACTGGTTGATTTGGGTTACCAATAATATTCTCTTGAGGATGGTATTTTGTCCAACGATGTGTGGAAGGTTGATGTTGATATACATTCTGCAGATTGGGAGGATTCAAATGGCTTGTAGATGATTCCACAACATCTGGTGCAGTAGTTTCATTAGCAAACGGGTTAAAGAATGCATTTGGATCAAAATCTGCAGGTGGGGATACTTCATTGTTCAGAACATCATCAGCTGGTACAACGTCGTGGGATGCAGTGTGTTCAACTGTTGTTGTAGAGTCAACTTGTGGTGCTTCTTCAACAGTGGTTGTTGTAGCAGGTGTATCAGGTGTTGGAATATGATCAGGTTGAGCAGCGGAAACATTGGATACACTTGGAGCACGTTCATCAATATCATCATTGAACATAGGAGCAAAGAGTTTTTCCATTTGTTGACGAGTAAGCTGGGGGCTTGGTTCAGCTGATGATGGGGTTTGAGGTAAGTTTAAACGGTTATGACCGGGTTCCAAGCTGTTATGCTCAGAAGCCATCTCAGTAAGCTCATCGAAATTTGCATGAATCGTTTCCATAACCTGCTTTGTACGACGATTTCAGATCCGGAAACCCTTAGAATTTTCACAATATCCTATAAAGACTCCAATGTCAGCTTTGGCTTTGAGCTTACCAAAGTCATCACGATCATTATTCGGATAACAAAGGGATCCAAATACATGAAAGTGTTTGAGGTTCGGTTTATGGTTGTGGATAAGCTCATAAGGTGTTTTGTTGTGGCGCTTGGTAATCATTGAGCGATTCTGAGTGTAGCATGCAGTTGATATGGCTTCCGCCCATAAGTAATCCGAAAGTTTAGCATTAATTAACATCGTTCTTGCAGCATCCACTAACGTGCGGTTTCGTCTTTCAACTACTCTGTTTTGTTCTTGTGTACGTGCAATAGATGTTTGATGCTTAATTCCCACTTTCTCATAAAATGCACGAAGAGTTTGATTCACAAATTCAGTTCCTTTGTTTGTTCGAATTTGTCTGACGGTGTTCCGGAGCTGAACTTGAATTTTCGTGAGAAAGGTGATGATCATCTGTGGAGCTTGATCTTTACTTCGTAGAAAATAAACCCAAGTCCATCTTGAGTAATCATCTACAATTACAAAGAAGTAGCGTTTGCCATTAATCGTTTGCACGCGCATCGGGCCACACAAATCCGTGTGAAGAAGATGAAGCACATGCTGAGAGTTGTGTTCCAACTTTGAAGGAAAGTGAGCACGAGTGCTTTTACCTTGTTCACACGCTGAGCATAGGTGATCTTTAGAATATCGGAATCTCGGGAGACCTTCAACTAGTTTGTATCGAGCAAGGTTGGTTATGGTTTGAAAGTTTAAATGTGAGAGACGACGGTGCCATAGCCAAGATTTTGTTGATGTTGCCTTTGAAAGTAGACAAATGGGAGATGAAGCAATCATGTCTTGCATGGAGATAGTGTAGAGACTTGAATTGCGAGTGCCAGACATAAGATCGTTTCCTTGTAGATCACGAATGAAACAAGTTTTCTCCCGAAAAGCAACTTCCAAATCGTGACCGAGGCCTTCCACATAATAAACCCTGCTAATTTCGATGTTGCCATTAATGTAATCTCCGTAGCCCATGATAGCTGCGAAGTGATCATTCCCGAATCTGACAGTGCCAATGAACTTTGCAACAAAGTTTGATAACAGTTTAAGATTGCCTGTCATGTGTCGGGAACATCCGTTATCAACAATCCAAAGGATGATCTGTATCACCTGCATTACACACAGACGACACAGATGGAATAGAAGTAGATGTGGAACCCGAAGAGTTAGAGGGTTCCGAAGCAGTTATAGTAGAAATACAAACATCAACGATTTTAGGTATCCATTTAAATCCTAGTGTATTATGTATCCATTTCTGCCATCTCCAACTAGTCTTTGCTTTAGTCTTAGTGAATGCACTAGGTGGTACTACGTTCCTTGGAGGTGATAATGGAGCTATAGGGACATCAATGCGTTTCTTAGAATCTAAATAGGGTGGTTTACCAAGCACAGACTTAGAAGCTTTAGTGGGCCTGGAGGTATTCCGTTTCTTAGGTTTCCGTAAACGAGACAAGATAGTTTTAGCAACACATTTGTCATGACAATCAGAAAGAATACTTTGATGACATATAATACAAAAAGCTTCAAACTTAACATCAAAAGTACTTAAACGTTCAGCATTCGTTACAACACTTTTTCCATTACATTTGTCAGACGCAATATCTAAAGTGGGTGCAACTTGAATCTTATTCAAAGTCCTAGGGTGTTCTTCTACTTCAGCATTCTTTATTGTTCTTTTCTTAGGTCGCAACTTCCTATTCTTCCATGTATTGCCCCTAGGCTGTGAAGTTCGGACGTTGGGAAAAGAGGCAACTATTCCTGTTTCAGTAGAGGGAAGCACATTAGTATCATGTGATTTTTCAGTAGGCATTCTGATGAGTGTGTAAATACTCATCATTTTTGGTCAAAACTGAACTGCAAAACATTTAAAAAACGCTCAGAAATGCATCAAAATACTGAAAATATCTCAAAATTGCATTTTATATGTTTTAGATGCAAAATGTTTAAAATCAGATGAAAAACGAGCTAAGTTTGCATAATTGGTAGTTTCAGTCCCCCGACTTTCAAATCTTGTCAAAAATAGTCCCTGAGCACTTATTTTAAAAGAAAAGTCACCAAAGGTCCTTTTGAAATCATAAGTTGTCATAATTAGTCCTTTGGTGAAAAATTTCATAAGTTTTGAGAATTTACAAGTTTGGTCCTTCAAGTTTCAAATTTGGCAAAAATAGTCCTTGGAAGTTTGAAAATGTCTTTTATGGTCCTTGTACTATTGAAACTTGTCATTTTTGGTCGCTTGGAATAACTTTGAAAATGTGGCAGTTTTGGTCCCTCAAATATCAAAAATTACAAAATGGTCCTTGTTTATTAATACCATGACCCTTGGCCCCCTGTCAAAACAGCTTTGACCCCTGCCATACACCTTGACCCCCCCTGCTTTGAACCCCCGTCCACTATTATTACCCCCAGTCAATCCCAGTCAACTCCCCGCCCAACACTTTCCCTCCAAAAAGTCCTCCTTCTTCACCTGCCTGCCTGCAACACTCAACCCCCCTCACCTCCAGCTCACCTCCCACACCCTTATCCCTCCACCTCACCCAACAAGCCAAGAAACATTAAATGCTCCCCCCTCCTTGCACTCAACCTGTCCCAGTTGATATATCATTTTCCAGCCAAAATTCATCAAACGGCCATTATCATCCCAACTCATCCAATGGCTCAGAATACAAATGGGATATGCTCAGAGGCAAGTGGAAAGAACTTTTGATGTATAAATAGAGGAAGAAGAGAGAAGGGAGAGAGTAGTTTTTAGTTTTAAATTTCATGTATGTCGTTTTAATGTTTTCATGTCTTAAATAATTTCTAAATTGTAATTTTAAGTTCCCTTGTATTTAACTTAGTTAATCCAGTGTATTGAAACTACTTTCAAGTATTAATTTCAAGTTTGAGCAATGTTCATGTTTTACATTTTTCTTTATTAAGTGAATTTCAAATGTACTAAAATCCAAGTTTCAATAAGCTTAATTATAACTCAGTTGAGCTTACTAAAGCTGTTTATAGCTTTTAGTAAGCTTAAGAAACATATTCAAGCAATATTCATGTTTGGTCAACGAAAGTCAAACTGTGAAGAAATTTTGGTTAAGCAGTGATGGAAATGGATATTGGTTGATCCAGAGCTGGATTTGGGGTTGGAATTTAGTAGTGTAGTATAGTTTGGTTATGGTAATAGTTGCAAACAAGCTGGACCTCATGTGAGTATTATTTCAGTTTTAAAATTAAAACTGTTTTGCTGCACTCTTTGTGTTACCCTTTGTTGTAGGTTATTGATCATTATTAGATCATTTGTCAGTTTCCATTTGATTGTTAGTATTTAGTTTATTAATGTTAAGTATAAGATAGAGTAGACTGCATAGTTAGTTAGTAAACTAGTGTTTGGCATTAGGTGCTAGACTGAGATTAAGGTTTAATTCAGTGGTTAATAGTAGTTGCTTTAGTCACTAGTAGGCATATTAGAGTCAATTAGATCATTAGTTTGCATCTGTCATCATCAGAAGTCAAAATCACTTTGAATCTGTCCTATATTCATATATGTTGTGTAAGGATTGAGCATAACTTGCATTAAGGCTTTAGAATTAGTGGATCTAGCTTATCTCAGTTCTATTTCATCTTAGCTTATCAAATTCAGTTCATAAATTGGTTTCAAATCTCACAAAAGTCAAAGTATCAAAACTGCTTATAAAGTCAAAAGTGAAAAACTCATTTTTCACCCAACTTGGTTGATTTTTCATGAATTCAATTCTGGTTCAAATTCAGTGAAATTTTGGGTTTTTCTAGTTCAGTGGGTCAAGTTTCTTAAACTGATTTTTGTTGAATTTTTGGAAGCTCTTATAAGGTCTAAATCAGCTGTCCAATAAGCCCCCATCTCCCCTGTTCACACTCAGCATACACTGAGTGTGAAACAGACTTCTTACAAGCTTTGCACAAGCTTCAATTTAGCTTTAGGGGGTCTGAACCTTAGTCTTGAGTTAGTTAAGCTGGCGGTCTTGAGATCCTCAGTTTTGGTTTTCACATTGGCTTATTAAATAAGCTTGTGCTTAAGCTAGAAGTTAGGAGAAAAACTGTTTGGCACTCAAGTTTTTAAATCACCATATCATTGTAGTTTGCATCTTAGAGGTTTAGATTAGTTGAAATAGGTTAGTATTAGATTGTTATAGCATAATCTAGCTTCTGTATTCATTTTGTGCTCATTTGTGACCTTTAGCTTATTTTGAGTGCTTATTTATAAGCTCTTTTCACTGCAGCTTCATAATCTTGCACACTAGTATAGGTTTTTATATTTTTCATAGACTTAGAATATTATTTTAGACTTTTCCTGAAATTTTCATAATTTTTCATCACTTTTTGCTATTTTTCCTATTTTAAAACAGTTTTTAGGACTTTTTAAATAGCTTTTAATACAATTAAATCAGAAAAGCTTCAAAAAAATAAGTTTTCAATTTTCATAGATTAAGATAAATATAAAAAGCAAAAAAATAATTTTTCCAGATTTTTCTTAGTTAAATTTGTAATTTTTAGCCATTTAATTAGTTTTAAATAGTTTTTAAATCATAGAAATTAGAATATAAATCAGAAAAATACAAAATTAGTTTTGAAAATTCTCTTTAGTTATTTTAGATTTTTATAAGTCATAATTTCACTTTTATAGCTTTATTTCATATTTTCTTATATTTTAGGGTATTATTAAATAGGTAATAATAGTTTTTAATTAATAATAATTAAATAAATAGTCATAAAAATAATCCTCTTTTCTAAAAAATTTCTCTTATCATTATGTTTGTAAAAATTTCATTTTTATATTTTTAGGATTAATTCTGTTTCAATTTCACATTTTCTTTTGTACGTTACGTAATTTTTAATTCAAATTTATAAAAGAAAAATCAAAAACATCATTTTAAAAATAGTGATAGCGTTTATTTAATATAATTTAGCTTTTTAATTTTCTTTCATTTTTCCTCTGTTATCTAGTATCAATCACAAACCTTTTCCCGTTCATTATCACCCGATCACTATACGTTTGATTATTCAGTCGCACAGCTCGTTGGGACTTAACGACCTGAGGTAAAACTATACTCTCCAGATCTTAATTGCATTGTTTTTGAGCTGTTTGAAGTTTATTACGGTTGACCATTCACAAGTGGTTAGCTTGTGTGATAAACTTGACTGTTTGGAAGCAATCAAATTTTGGCGCCGCTGCCGGGGATCGAACCCGGGTCACCCGCGTGACAGGCGGGAATACTTACCACTATACTACATTTTCTTTTGTACGTTACGTAGTTTTTAATTCAAATTTATAAAAGAAAATCAAAAACATCATTTTAAAAATAGTGATAGCGTTTATTTAATATAATTTAGCTTTTTAATTTTCTTTCATTTTTCCTCTGTTATCTGGTATCAATCACAAACCTTTTCCCGTTCATTATCACCCGATCACTATACGTTTGATTATTCAGTCGCACAGCTCGTTGGGACTTAACGACCTGAGGTAAAACTATACTCTCCAGATCTTAATTGCATTGTTTCTGAGCTGTTTGAAGTTTATTACGGTTGACCATTCACAAGTGGTTAGCTTGTGTGATAAACTTGACTGTTTGGAAGCAATCAAATTTTGGCGCCGCTGCCGGGGAGCTGTGCTAATTATCTTACGTTTAGCAGATTAGTGATTTGAATATTCACTCCTTGTTCATACCATTTATATCTATATATATTTTCTTATAAAAAAATCCAAAAACCCAAAAACATCTTAAAACGTATAAAACACAAAAATATTTTTCTTTTGTTTCTATATATATATAAAAGATAAAAATACAAAAAGATTTGTCGTTTTCTTTGTTTAATAATAACAACATAAAAAATTACCACCGCAAACTAAGGCAGTGTACTACCTAACTGGGGGTACGACCATAATAAGTTCCCGAACCAAAGATTAAAACTTGCCTTTGTGTCCTTGTGAGTGGTGTACCTTTTTCAAAGAAGCCATTCATCTTGTGATTATTGGTTTAAGTTCACTGTCGTTTTGCCTCGATATTGTTTTAATTAGATTTGTTGTTATATCTACTTTTCAAAATCATAAAACCCAAAAAGATTCTTCTTTCCCCATTTTTCATAATTCCCTTCCTTAACTCTGTGATTCCTTAGAGTTAACTCTAGTGTATGCGCACTCGCTCTTTGATCTGTGCCAAACCGTCAAGTTTTATCACTCAAACCGGCCACTTGTGAATGGCCGACCGTAACAAACTTAAAACAGTTCAAGCACAAACTCAATGAAGATCTGGAGAGTATAGTGTTTCCCCGGGTCGTTATGTCCCAGCGAGCTATGCAATGGATCACCAAACGTATAGTGATCGAGGAATTTGAACGGAAAAGAAATTTTAATATGATTATAACTAAGGAAAAGTACATAAACTACAAGGGCTTAAATGCAAATTAAAGAAAATTAAAAAGATAAAAAAATATTAAATAAACGCTGTCACTATTTTTAAAATGAAGTTTTTGATTTTATGTTTTTATAAAACTTAATTTAAAAACTACGTAACGTACAAATAAAAATGTGAAACTTACACAATATTAATCCTAAAAATATGAAAATGATATTTTTACAATCCTAATGATAAAAGAAAATTATTAGAAAAAGAAAATTATTTTTACAACTATTTATCTATTTATTATTAATCAAAAACTATTTTTAACTATTTAATAATAACCTAAAATACAAGAAAATAGGAAATAAAGCTAGAAAAGTAAAATTATGACTTGGAAAAATCTAAAATATCAAAAGAGAATTTTCAAAACTATTTTTGTATTTTTCTGAATATTTTTGGATTTTTTATGAATTAAAAACTATTAAAAACTAATTAAATTATTTAAAAATACAAATTTAACTAATAAAAATCTGGAAAAATATTTTTTTGGCTTTTTATATTTATCTTAACTTAAGAAAAATGAAAAATTATTTTTTTGAAACTTTTCTTAATTGATTGTATTTAAAGCTAATAAAAAATGACTTAAAAACTAATTAAAAACTAATTAAAAATCTGAAAAATTCAAGATAAGCTTAAAATAATATAAGGAATCTAGGAAAAATGGAAAAACAAGTGCTTGTGTACAAGAAAATGGAACTGCTTTGCAAAGTGCTTTAGAATAAGCACTTGGATAAGCCAACAGCTACAAACAAGCTACCAACTGTTTACACAAGCCAAATTATGCTAAAATAACCAAAATTCAAGAAGTCTAAACTGTCTTAAACCTCTGATTTGCAAAATAGCACAGATTTGATGTTTTGAGTGAAATGCTTAAGAACAGTTTTGAGGGGTCTGTTGCAGCCACAGAATAAGCACTCAAATAAGCTAAAAATTAAAAAACAGATAAAGGATCCTATACTAGACCTAGCATACTACTTATGAACCAAATTAGAGCCCTGGACAAGCTCAAATGAGCTCTGTGCAAGCTTGCACAAAACTGAGAAAAACTCAGTTTAAGCTGAGTATTGTGAGCAGGGCAACTAGGACCTACTTCACAAGCTTTTTTGAAGCTTCTAAAAAAATAGCAAAAATCCACAAAAATGCTGATAAGTAAAGAGACCAGTTGAAGTTTTTAAAATGCCAAGTTTCACTTAATATGGCTCAAGAATGAACCAATGAAAAATCACCTCAGTTGGCTCAAAATAGCTTTTTTCAGTTTTTGACTTTTGACAACAGTTGTGAAGATTTGACTTTTTTGAACTTTGAATCCAATGTGAGGACTGATTATGTTATATTATGATGAAATGACACTAATGCAAGTTATCTCTATGAATTTCAAGCACAAAACAAGAATTTGATTCTTCAAAATCACAACAGTTAAGACATTGAGACAGATTAAGTGGAGTTTGACTTTTGAGAGAGTGCAGGCTCAATATTTTGACTGTAATGAGCTCAAATGAGCTTAACAAACATGACACAACAGGTAACTACTACTGATTACACTTCTAAGACAGATTAATCCATATATCCAAACACCCTTATATCAACTGTTATGAACTCAAAACTGAGATGGATACTTAACTAGCTACTATAACTGATTAAAATGAGTTTACTTGTCCTAAATATAGCTACTTAAACAGGTTTTAATTATTTATAACTACAAAAACAAGTTATGCATTAAAACTTGAAATATAAACTTACTAATGGTCCTTAGCCACTGTGGCATGCCAAAGAACATGAGAACCAGAACCTCTATCCTATTTCTATCAACCCAATGAATTCTAAATCAACCCATTTCCATGTCTGTATCACCCATTACCATTTCTGCATCAATTTTGCCCCATGTTGACTTTTGTTGACCAATATTCAAAGTTGCATGAAAGTTAAATGTGAGCTTATAAAAAGCTTTGATAAGCTTGTTTGAGCTTAAAAACAAGTTACTAGGAGCTTGTATATAAAATTTGGAAACTGATAACTTCAATAGTGGACAAAAACATGAAATTGTAATATAAGCTTGAATTGACACTTAAAAAGA
This sequence comes from Chrysanthemum seticuspe, assembly GCA_019973895.1. Classification (NCBI taxonomy): domain Eukaryota; kingdom Viridiplantae; phylum Streptophyta; class Magnoliopsida; order Asterales; family Asteraceae; genus Chrysanthemum; species Chrysanthemum seticuspe. Next base: position 148,500,834 of record BPTQ01000005.1, on the reverse strand, counting down.
GTTGCAATACATGGAAATACTTTAATTTGATACAAAGAAGCTTGAAAATACAACTGGAAATCTATTTAAGACTAAGGAATTAAAATACGACATACATTTTATAATTTAAACTAAGTACTACCTCCTTTGCCTTCCTCTTCCTTCTTTTTATACCCAAACTTCTTTCTCTCACCTCTCTCTTCAAATCCCAGCATTAATTTTGACCATTGGATGCCTTGGTGAGTTATTGGCCATAGGATTGAAATTGGCGCCAAAACTTGTTTTAACAGCTGGAGAGGGCAGAGTTAGGTAGAAGGTGCATTAAATGCACCTTGGCTTGGGGTGAGGTGGATAGTAGGGATGATGATGGAGGTGGGAGGTTGAGTATGCAGGCTGGTGTTGCAGGCAGTGATGATGGTGGATGCCCGTGAGTGGGAGGGAAAAGAGAAGTCAAAAGTGTTTGACTGGGGATTTAATAATAGAGGGGGTCCAAATTGTTATTTGATAGGGAGTCACTTGGGAAGGCAGGGGTCATATGGGTTTGTGATAGGGTCCAAATGGGTTTAAAAGGTTTAATAACATATGGACCTTTGTTGTAAATTCTGAAATTCAAGGGACCATTGCTGCCATTTCATCAAAGTTGCACCAAGGACTAAAAGTGACAAGTTCCAAAAGTACAAGGACCAAACTTGTTATTTTCCAATTTCCAAGGACTAAATTTGCCAATTTTTAAACTTGAAGGACCAATTTTGTAATTTCTCAAAACTTTTGATATTTTTCACCAAAGGACTAATTTTGACAACTTATGATTTTAAAAGGACCTTTGGTGATTTTACTTTTGAAATTATGTGCTCAGGGATTATTTTTGCCAATTTTTGAAACTTGGGGGACTGAAACTGCCAATTATGCAAACTTAGCTAATTTTTCATCTGATTTTGAACATTTTGCATCTGAAACATATAAAATGCAATTTTGGAATATTTTCAGTATTTTGATGCATTTCTGAGCATTTTTAGACGTTTTGCAGTTCAGATTTAACCAAAAATGACGAGTATTTACACACTCATCAATCCCCCACACTAAACTATTGCTAGTCCCTAGCAATCTTTTGAGAAAAACTTAATGGATTTGAATCTCTTTACCAAAAGCCATTACTTCTGGAGTAGCCAAATGTTTTAGTTCAAGTAAGAACTATGGTACACCGATAACCATGTGATTTTGAGCAAACCACCAGCTTCTAACGGATTTGATTTGTCTTTACCAGAAGCCGTTTGCTCTGGACTAGCCAACTCTTAGATAAATTATCAATATTATCTTTGGTGAGTCGATTACCAATTATGGTTTTTCCACTGCCTTTACCACAAGACATAAACTTGCGGGCTAGCCAACTCTTCACTTTTAAGGATATGGTGAGCTGAATACCATACAATTTTGGGCAAATTGCAAGCCGTCAACGGATTTGAGATATCTTTACCAAGAGCCGTTTGCTCCTGGATTAGCCAATCCTTTTGTTTATTAGACAAGGCGGACTGATAACCAATTGAGTAATTGCAAAACACTTACTCCAAAAAAAAATTTTGGCCAAAAACGAGGGAATTAGGCGGTATAATTACATGATAAAATTCGTGAGAATTCCCCCCCACGCTTAGAAATGAATATTGCCCTCAATATTCAAAGTACCGGCGGTTATGCCGAAACAAAGAACGTAAAAGGGAAATACTACGGCCATTATTTAGAAATATTTTTTTTTTTTTTTTTTTTTTTTGAGAAACTTGCATATATACACAACATGTGGGGCAACTCCCCCACACTAAGGTGGTACACACGGGTGAAAACCCGTGTAGCTACTGTTTTTGATTACCGAGTCGCTAGCTTGACTCGACCCCGAATTAATTGGTTCATGGGGAAGCAAAGTGGAAGAAACAATCTTCATCGGACTTTCATTCAAGATGTTTGTATAAACATTTGAAGCACGTGAAAGTTCCACACCGATGAGATATACATAGACAGACCCGGCTCACAAATGGTACATGGAAATGCCGGGGTCAAAGATAATGTCTTCATTCCCGAAGGAGTGAAGAACAGGAGAAGTGATAGAATATATGAAGAAAAGAAAGAAAATCATGATAGAAATCATGACTAACTCTTCATCCTCAATAGGAGAATTCATAGTTTCATGAATCTCATTAGTTAAGCTTGTTTGATCAAGACATATTATGGAAGTGTCTAGATCAAAGTAGAAATTATCATACTCCGGCGGAGATATGATATGAGCGAGTTCATCTGAGAACTCCATGAAGGTGAATGAATCATATTCAGAATTGATATGAGTGGGTTCACTGGTGAACTCCTCCAATGTAAATGATTCATAATCGGGGAGAGAATTATGAGAATGAAAAGTGGTACTGCCACTAATCTTCTCTCCCATATTATCAAAACATGAGGCTTTCATTTCCGGATTAGAATCATCGGAAAGAATGTCACTACCCTTAATGGGGGTAGGAGATGAAATTGGTTTCTCTTTGAAAGCCTCGATTTTAGAAATGAGAAGACTGACATTCAATAATGTAAGACGAAGAGCTTCATCTTTGATTTCAGTGTCAGTAACTTCATCATTCTCTTCTTCTAAGCTAACAAGCTCTGAAGGTGAATCTTCCACATAAATGATGTCTCCACAAGATAACGAATCATCATCATTAGAATCGGAGAACATCTCAACATGATCTTTTGGGGAGACAAGAGGGGTAGGGATATCACACAAATGCTCGAGAATTCCCTGTGACTCTCTTGGGATTGGGACAAGGTTCTCAACACTAGACTTTATGAATTCGTCTGATTCCTTTTCAGGAACAGTGTCAAGATGCTCGTCCCCCATGCTCAGAGAGTGAGTGTGAACCTCGGGTGTGATAGCAGTTGTTTGAGATGGAATCTCAACTGCTGGGATATCAACTGACTGAGGGAGTTGAGAAATATTATCTTTAAAAGGATAAAAACTCTCCTCATCATCATCATATAGAGCTGCCTTAAGAAATTTGGAACGCCTTAGAGCTGCATGCTCTAGGACTAATAGTTCTTCCCTAGATTTACGGGCCTCTCGTTCTTCTCGTTCTTCGGTCAGCAATTCTCCCATGGTCTTTTCACTACTCACTTGATTCTTAAAGTTACTAATCATATCATCAAGTGTTTTCATTACGGTTTCAAAATCTTGGGAGATTTCTTGAGACAACGGCTCAGGTGGAGTTTGAACCGTATGGTGCTGTGGAGGTTGGAAATTGTCAAACCTGTAAGAGTCATGATTGTTACAAGGAAATGGATTCCCTATTTGACAATCAGAGCTGAAGTGGGGACCTCCACAGTACTCACAACAGTAAAACTGCTGAGTCTGGACAGGTGAATTATATGGATATTGGTCATAACCAAAGTTCTGAGCATCACTGGAAAATTGTTCATAGACAAACGTGTTTCCGGATTGACACTCAAATCCTTGGTGAGGACCTCCACAAAATTCACAGCAGTTATGTTGATTATATGAAGATAAGTCGGGCTGTGGTGGGTAATTGGAAAAGTTTGAGGAGTCGTTAAATGAGTTCTGATTAGGATCATAATCAAATGAATTCCTCGAACCACAAAACAAACAACTCCCGTTATGAATATCATTACCACATTGTACACACGTACACCAACGACAGGGTGAACCAAAAAGAGGCTCACCACAACCGACACAAGGAATAAACGATTTCATTTGAGAGTTATGAAGAGGAATCAGTTTATTCAAAGGATCAACAAAACCAACATGGTGATCCGAATGACTATCAAGTCTCGAAGAACATTTTGAAAAATCAGGAGGTGGGACAAGTGGTGTGCTCTGAGAGCTAGCAATTTCCACCACTTCCGTTATGGTCTCCGGTTCTTAAACGGGTTCATCGGGTTGTGGCGGATGGTCGGAAAAACTTGGAGAATCATCGAGAGAGTTATCAGATAATTCGCACCAATAACAATATTTTCTTGCACCCATCCTTCCACATCGCTTGCATAAACAATCCGGATTCTGACAATAGAGTTGATCCTCTTCCATACGGCTTTTGCAGTGGAAACAACGAGGATAATCGAACGTCGCCATGAGAATTAAACATGTATAGGGTTAAATAAATAGAATTAAACGGTTTTGAGGTTAAAGAAGAGTAGAATCAAACGGTACGAGGGGGTAAGAGAAATAGAATCATACGGATAAGAGGAATGAGAAGAGTATTTTTGGATTTTTGGATTTTTATAAGAAAATATAAACATATATAGATGGTATGAACAATGAGTGAATATTCAAATCACTAATCTGCTAAACGGAAGATAATCAGCACAGCTCCCCGGCAGCGGCGCCAAAAATTTGATCTGTGCCAAACCGTCAAGTTTTATCACTCAAACCGGCCACTTGTGAATGGCCGACCGTAACAAACTTAAAACAGTTCAAGCACAAACTCAATGAAGATCTGGAGAGTATAGTGTTTCCCCGGGTTGTTATGTCCCAGCGAGCTATGCATTGGATCACCAAACGTATAGTGATCGAGGAATTTGAACGGAAAAGAAATTTTAATATGATTATAACTAAGGAAAAGTACATAAACTACAAGGGCTTAAATGCAAATTAAAGAAAATTAAAAAGATAAAAAAATATTAAATAAACGCTATCACTATTTTTAAAATGATGTTTTTGATTTTATGTTTTTATAAAACTTAATTTAAAAACTACGTAACGTACAAATAAAAATGTGAAACTTACACAATATTAATCCTAAAAATATGAAAATGATATTTTTACAATCCTAATGATAAAAGAAAATTATTAGAAAAAGAAAATTATTTTTACAACTATTTATCTATTTATTATTAATCAAAAACTATTTTTAACTATTTAATGATAACCTAAAATACAAGAAAATAGGAAATAAAGCTAGAAAAGTAAAATTATGACTTGGAAAAATCTAAAATATCAAAAGAGAATTTTCAAAACTATTTTTGTATTTTTCTGAATATTTTTGGATTTTTTATGAATTAAAAACTATTAAAAACTAATTAAATTATTTAAAAATACAAATTTAACTAATAAAAATCTGGAAAAATATTTTTTTGGCTTTTTATATTTATCTTAACTTAAGAAAAATGAAAAATTATTTTTTTTCAAACTTTTCTTAATTGATTGTATTTAAAGCTAATTAAAAATGACTTAAAAACTAATTAAAATGGAGAAAAATACTAAACTGACCTAGAAAAATCTGAAAAATTCAAGATAAGCTTAAAATAATATAAGGAATCTAGGAAAAATGGAAAAACAAGTGCTTGTGTACAAGAAAATGGAACTGCTTTGCAAAGTGCTTTAGAATAAGCACTTGGATAAGCCAACAGCTACAAACAAGCTACCAACTGTTTACACAAGCCAAATTATGCTAAAATAACCAAAATTCAACAAGTCTAAACTGTCTTAAACCTCTGATTTGCAAAATAGCACAGATTTGATGTTTTGAGTGAAATGCTTAAGAACAGTTTTGAGGGGTCTGTTGCAGCCACAGAATAAGCACTCAAATAAGCTAAAAATTAAAAAACAGATAAAGGATCCTATACTAGACCTAGCCAACTACTTATGAACCAAATTAGAGCCCTGGACAAGCTCAAATGAGCTCTGTGCAAGCTTGCACAAAACTGAGAAAAACTCAGTTTAAGCTGAGTATTGTGAGCAGGGCAACTAGGACCTACTTCACAAGCTTTTTTGAAGCTTCTAAAAAAATAGCAAAAATCCACAAAAATGCTGATAAGTAAAGAGACCAGTTGAAGTTTTTAAAATGCCAAGTTTCACTTAATATGGCTCAAGAATGAACCAATGAAAAATCACCTCAGTTGGCTCAAAATAGCTTTTTTCAGTTTTTGACTTTTGACAACAGTTGTGAAGATTTGACTTTTTTGAACTTTGAATCCAATGTGAGGACTGATTATGTTATATTATGATGAAATGACACTAATGCAAGTTATCTCTATGAATTTCAAGCACAAAACAAGAATTTGATTCTTCAAAATCACAACAGTTAAGACATTGAGACAGATTAAGTGGAGTTTGACTTTTGAGAGAGTGCATGCTCAATATTTTGACTGTAATGAGCTCAAATGAGCTTAACAAACATGACACAACGGGTAACTACTACTGATTACACTTCTAAGACAGATTAAGCCATATATCCAAACACCCTTATATCAACTGTTATGAACTCAAAACTGAGATGGATACTTAACTAGCTACTATAACTGATTAAAATGAGTTTACTTGTCCTAAATATAGCTACTTAAACAGGTTTTAATTATTTATAACTACAAAAACAAGTTATGCATTAAAACTTGAAATATAAACTTACTAATGGTCCTTAGCCACTGTGGCATGCCAAAGAACATGAGAACCAGAACCTCTATCCTATTTCTATCAACCCAATGAATTCTAAATCAACCCATTTCCATGTCTGCATCACCCATTACCATTTCTGCATCAATTTTGCCCCATGTTGACTTTTGTTGACCAATATTCAAAGTTGCATGAAAGTTAAATGTGAGCTTATAAAAAGCTTTGATAAGCTTGTTTTAGCTTGTTTGAGCTTAAAAACAAGTTACTAGGAGCTTGTATATAAGATTTGGAAACTGATAACTTCAACAGTGGACAAAAACATGAAATTGTAACATAAGCTTGAATTGACACTTAAAAAGAGTTGCAATACATGGAAATACTTTAATTTGATACAAAGAAGCTTGAAAATACAACTGGAAATCTATTTAAGACTAAGGAATTAAAATACGACATACATTTTATAATTTAAACTAAGTACTACCTCCTTTGCCTTCCTCTTCCTTCTTTTTATACCCAAACTTCTTTCTCTCACCTCTCTCTTCAAATCCCAGCATTAATTTTGACCATTGGATGCCTTGGTGAGTTATTGGCCATAGGATTGAAATTGGCGCCAAAACTTGTTTTAACAGCTGGAGAGGGCAGAGTTAGGTAGAAGGTGCATTAAATGCACCTTGGCTTGGGGTGAGGTGGATAGTAGGGATGATGATGGAGGTGGGAGGTTGAGTGTGCAGGTTGGTGTTGCAGGCAGTGATGATGGTGGATGCCCGTAAGTGGGAGGGAAAAGAGAAGTCAAAAGTGTTTGACTGGGATTTAATAATAGAGGGGGTCCAAATTGTTATTTGACAGGGGGTCACTTGGGAAGGCAGGGGTCATATGGGTTTGTGATAGGGTCCAAATGGGTTTAAAAGGTTTAATAACATAGGGACCTTTGTTGTAAATTCTGAAATTCAAGGGACCATTGCTGCCATTTCATCAAAGTTGCTCCAAGGACTAAAAGTGACAAGTTCCAAAAGTACAAGGACCAAACTTGTTATTTTCCAATTTCCAAGGACTAAATTTGCCAATTTTTAAACTTGAAGGACCAATTTTGTAATTTCTCAAAACTTTTGATATTTTTCACCAAAGGACTAATTTTGACAACTTATGATTTTAAAAGGACCTTTGGTGATTTTACTTTTGAAATTATGTGCTCAGGGATTATTTTTGCCAATTTTTAAAACTTGGGGGACTGAAACTGCCAATTATGCAAACTTAGCTCATTTTTCATCTGATTTTGAACATTTTGCATCTGAAACATATAAAATGCAATTTTGGAATATTTTCAGTATTTTGATGCATTTCTGAGCATTTTTAGACGTTTTGCAGTTCAGATTTAACCAAAAATGATGAGTATTTACACACTCATCACTTTTCTAGGTCTGTGAGCCCATTTCGTGAGCTTGTCAGGATTCCAAGAAGGCGTGTCCGTAGACGTTCTGCCCCATCAGTCGGATCTGAGATCCGGACTGCTCACACTACTTCCGTTATCATGGCGGAAGAACGCCTTATGTGTGAGCTTCTCCAGGCACCCATCGACGGGTATGGAGATGCTATTGTTATCCCAGCCATTGTGGCTGAAAATTTTGAACTCAAAACCGGGTTACTGAATCTTGTAACCTCAAGTCAATTCTATGGTTTTGAAAGGGATGATCCTCATGCTCATATTCGATGGTTTAACAAGATTGCATCTACCATCAAATACAAGAATGTCCCTACAGATGTTGTCAAGCTTCTTCTGTTCCCATTTTCCCTTGAGGGACAAGCCCGGATTTGGCTTGAAAAACAACCCCCTCAATCGATCGAAACATGGGAAGACCTGGTGAATAAATTTGTTAACGAGTTTTATCCACCTTCTAAAACCACGAGTCTTAAAAACGAAATCATCAAATTCACACAAAAGTTTGATGAATCCTTCAGTGAATCGTGGGATCGTTTTAAGGAGTTGCTCCGCAAATGTCCTCACCATGGTTTCTCCGAGTTAATGCAACTCGATACTTTCTATAATGGAGTGAGTCAATCTGATCAAGATTCTCTCAATTCCTCCGCTGGAGGAAATTTCTTGAGCAAAACTGTAAAAGAAGCTTTAGCGATCATTGAAAACAAGTCTAAAGTCCGCACTGCACGAAGCAAACCGGTTGTTTCCCAAGTCAGTGTTGGTCCTTCTACTTCATCGCCTGTGAGTCAATCTAGCACCGATGCTAAGATTGACAAACTCACGGAAGCAATTCAAGCTTTGGTTCTCTCCAACCAAAAGAAAGTTTCTTTTCCACAAACTTCACCTCCTGCTGAAGTTAAGAAAGTGGAAGTATGTGTTACTTGCGGTGGCCCCCATGCCTATTACAACTGTATGGCCACCGATGGTAACCCTTTTGAAGCAAACGCTGTGGGCGGGATTTCTAATTCAGGAGGCAACCAATACCGTGCTCCTATGGACCCGAACCACCGTCCTAACCACTACCCTGGACCACCCGGTTTGAACCAAAACCAAAATCGTAATCAAAATCAGAATAGAACGAACCAAGGTTTTCAAAACCAAGGTAATTTTAGTCAAAATAACGGTTTTCAAAATCAAAGTCAAAACTTCCAACACCAAGGAAACTTTAATAGAAACCAAGGTCAGGGAAATTTCAACCCAGGGTATTTTCATGGCAATAATCAAGGAAATTTCCAAAATCAAGGCCCTAATCCAAACAATAGAGGCCAGAATTTTCCTACACAAAATCAAGCCATTGTTCCAACTGGACCATCATCTGATGAGTTGTTGAAGCAATTCATGAAATCCCAAGAGGAAATGAATAGGTTGTTGGTAAGCCAGATTTCTGACATTAAGAAGTCTTTAAATGATCGACCCTCGGGCTCAGGTACTTTACCTAGCAACACGATCGCTAATCCGAGGGGCGATGCAAAGGCGATCACAACCGGAAGTGGTGCTTCATATGATGGACCCGCTATTCCTACTACCTCTTCTTCTTCTCTCCCGAAGGTAGTGGAAAGTGAACCTGAGGCGACAAAGGACCAAGTGCAACCTACTAGCTCACAAAGTACAGCACATGTCCATCCTCAAGTTGTCCCGAAACCCAAAACCAAACCTGGAGTTGTCTTTGAACCTCCAGTTGAAAACCCTAAATCCAAAACTTCTATTCCTTACCCATCACGTTTAAATGAGCAAAAGCTCCGCGAAAAAGCCAGTCATCAAATGGAAAAAAAAATTCAAATTTTCCAAGAACTACATTTTGACATAAGCTTTGCGGATGCTATCATGCTGATGCCCAAGTTTGCATCAACTCTCAAACACATGTTAAGCAACAAGGAAAAACTGTTTGAAATGGCTAAAACTCCTTTGAACGAGAACTGCTCAGCAGTTCTGTTAAAGAAGCTTCCCGAGAAGCTTGGAGATCCTGGAAAATTTCTTCTTCCTTGTGTTTTTCCAGGAATGATTGAATGCTTTGCCCTAGCCGATCTTGGTGCAAGCATCAATCTGATGCCTTATTCAGTATGGAAGAAACTTTCTCTTCCAGAACTTATTCCTACCTGCATGACTCTTGAGCTTGCAGATCGTTTTATATCGCGTCCTCTTGGCATCGCCGAGGATGTATTCGTGAAAGTAGGAAAGTTCCATTTTCCAGCTGACTTTGTGGTTGTTGATTTCGATTCCGATCATCGGGTTCCCCTAATTGTTGGACGAGGATTCCTGAGAACGGGCCGTGCTCTCATTGATGTATTTAAGCAAGAAATCACATTACGTGTGGGTAATGAAGCTGTCACCTTTAACCTTGATCAAACTTCGAGGTACTCCTCAAATTATGATGCTGAATCGATTTAATTGATATTGCTTCAGAGGAGTACTCTCAAGAGTTTCTTGGTTATTTTCATAATTCTGTGAGTGGGGATCCCACCACATATTCTCAACCAATTATTGTCGACTCTTCCCCCTCTCTCACTCCGTTTGAGGGAGGTGACTTCTTTTTGGAAGAGATCGATGAGTTTCTTGCTAATGATGAATCGATTCCGCCGGGAATTGATGGTGTTTATGATTCGGAGGGAGATATCCTTTATCTTGAGCAATTGTTAAACGAAGATCCATTACCGTCACTCCCTCCGAAAGAGATCACAATTGAGGAAATCAAATCAGTAAAAACATCTACTGAAGAATTTCCTGAGGTTGAACTTAAGGACCTACCTCCTCATCTCGAGTATGCATTCTTGGAGGGTGATGATAAATTACCCGTCATAATTGCTAAAGACTTAACTGAGGAGGAAAAGACTGCTCTCATAAAGGTCTTGAAGTCACACAAGCAAGCAATTTCTTGGAAACTCTCCGACATTAAGGGTATCAACCTTGAGTTTTGTACTCACAAAATCTTGATGGAGGATGACTTCAAGCCAGCAGTCCAACATCAGAGAAGGGTGAATCCTAAGATTCACGAGGTTATCAAACAAGAGGTTCTCAAACTTCTTGATGCCGGGTTAATTTACCCGATCTCTGATAGTCCTTGGGTCAGTCCCATCCACTGTGTTCCGAAAAAGGGTGGCATAACTGTTGTCACAAATGAAGAAAACGAGTTAATTCCGACTCGATTGGTTACGGGATGGTGAGTGTGTATTGACTATCGCAAGTTAAACGAAGCCACCCGTAAAGACCATTTTCCTCTACCCTTCATGGACCAAATGCTTGAGAGATTAGCAGGGAACGAATACTATTGTTTCCTTGATGGTTTCTCGGGATATTTTCAGATCCCCATTGATCCACAGGATCAAGAAAAGACCACATTCACCTGCCCATACGGAACTTTTGCCTACAGACGTATGCCTTTTGGCCTATGTAATGCTCCTGGCACGTTCCAACGATGTATGATGGCAATTTTCCATGACATGATCGGGGAAACAATGGAGGTGTTTATGGATGACTTCTCGGTCATTGGGGACTCATTTCAAACATGTCTCTCCCATTTAGAAAAAATGTTAAAACGGTGTGAAGATACCAATCTTTGTCTAAATTGGGAGAAGAGCCACTTTATGGTCAAAGAAGGCATAGTCCTTGGCCATAAGATTTCCAAAAATGGGATTGAGGTTGATAGAGCAAAAGTCGATGTTATTGCCAAATTGCCTCATCCTACTACCGTCAAAGGTATTAGGAGTTTTCTAGGTCATGCCGGGTTTTATCGTAGATTCATACAAGATTTTTCTAAAATCGCTCGGCCTATGACTCATCTCCTTGAGAAGGATGCTCCTTTTATCTTCTCACCTGAGTGCATCGAAGCTTTTGAAACATTAAAGAAAAAGCTTACGGAAGCACCCATTCTAGTTGCCCCCGATTGGGATTTACCCTTTGAACTCATGTGCGATGCAAGTGATTTTGCTATCGGTGCAGTCCTGGGGCAACGAAAAACCAAGCATTTTCAGCCTATCCACTACGCGAGTAAGACTATGACTGAAGCTCAAACCCATTACACCACTACAGAAAAAGAATTATTAGCTGTGGTGTATGCGTTTGAAAAGTTTCGGCCATACCTAATCTTGACCAAATGCGTGGTGTATACGGATCACTCGGCTCTCAAATATCTCTTTGCAAAACAAGATGCAAAGCCGAGATTGCTCCGTTGGGTTCTCCTCCTACAAGAATTTGATATCATTATACGTGATAAAAAAGGAGCTGAGAACCTGGCTGCTGATCATCTGTCCCGTCTAGAAAACCCTCACCAGGATGTGTTCGAGAAAAAGGAAATAAACGAAACATTTCCTCTCGAAACACTCAATGTGGTTTCTTTTCGTGGAGACTCTTCTACCTCATGGTTTGCTGACTTTGCAAATTACCATGCGGGTAACTTTGTGGTGAAAGGGATGTCGTCCCAACAGAAAAACAAATTCTTTAAAGATGTAAAACACTACTTCTGGGACGACCCCTACTTATTCAAAATTTGCGCGGATCAAGTCATCAGGCGATGTATGTATGGTCAGGAAGCCAATGACATTCTCAAGGCTTGCCATTCTGGACCTACTGGGGGACATCATAGCCCCAACTACACCGCCAAGAAGGTGTTTGATTCCGGATTTTATTGGCCCACGATTTACAAGGATGCCCACGAATTTGTCAAAACCTGTGACGCTTGTCAACGTCACGGAAATATCTCACAAAGAAATGAAATGCCGCAAAACGCCATTCAAGTGTGTGAGATTTTTGACATCTGGGGCATTGACTTTATGGGGCCATTTCCTTCATCTCGAGGAAACAAATACATACTCGTGGCCGTTGACTATTTGTCAAAATGGGTTGAAGCGAAGGCTTTGCCTACCAACGATGCCCGAGTTGTTGTGAAATTCTTAAAATCTCTTTTTGCTAGGTTTGGAACTCCACGAGCTATAATCAGTGATCGTGGTACGCATTTATGCAATGACCAGTTTGATAGAGTCATGCAAAAGTGTGGTGTAACTCACCGTCTCTCTACTGCGTATCACCCCCAAACAAGTTGGCAAGTGGAAGTGTCCAACCGAGGGATTAAAAGAATTCTGGAGAGGACAGTAGGCGAAAACCGTGCCTTTTGGTCGGATAAGCTAGATGACGCACTCTGGGCCTTCCGTACAGCTTATAAAACACCCATCGGGTGTACTCCATACAAGCTAGTGTACGGAAAGGCGTGTCATCTGCCGATTAAGCTTGAGCACAAAGCATACTGGGCCTTGAAACATGCCAACTTCGATATTCAGACAGCTGGTGATCACCGAAAAGTTCAAATGAATGAATTAAATGAACTCCGTGATCAAGCATACGAGAACTCTTTAATCTACAAAGAAAAGACAAAGAAGATTCATGACTCAAAAATCAAAAACCGCGTTTTCAACGTCGGTGATCGAGTCCTTCTTTTCAACTCAAGATTGAAGATTTTCTCGGGAAAACTAAAATCCCGCTGGTCTGGACCATTCACCATCACTAAAGTATTTCCTTATGGAACCATTGAGTTATCTCAACCCGATGGTCCAAATTTCAAAGTGAATGGTCATCGATTGAAACACTATTTTGGAGAGGACATTCCTCCTGTGGTTGTCTCGGATCTACAAACTTTCCCCATGAACCAATGAATGCGGGGATCGAGTCAAGCTAGCGACTCGGGAATCAAAAACAGTAGCACCCCATATGGGTTTTCACCCATATTTCTGACTTCTTTCTACTTTCTACCACCCTAGTTGTGACAACTCGCAATTTCAGGTCATTTCTCAAAACAATTCACGTTTCACAATTTCATCATTTATCGTAAACTAGGTTTGCGTATTCCAAATTCGCGTAACCTTAATGGTTTAGCGGCGAATTCATGATCATATCATCACGAACATTTCATATGGACTAAGTTTAGTCTACATTTTATTAGCATCATTTGCATCACGTTAGTTCATTCATGACATTTCATTTCACATTCAACGCGTAATTTTTATATTAAATAAACGTTATCGCGTGAGTTATTATTTTAAATATTTAATCCGTTACTTTCAAAAATGATCCCGATGTATTTTTAAACTTACATTTAGTTTATAAAAACTATATTTTTAGTTTTCCTAGTGTTTCAAATTTATTTGGTACATAAATCGTTAAAGTTAAATTATTACGACGTTTTCTTAAAAATTATACGATAATTATTTTTATCACTCAAATTTCACAAGGAATGTATTTTTACAATTTTTATTATCTCATTACATTCTATTTTGACTTATTAAAAACTTACTTGTACCAAAAATTTCCATTTACCTTTACTTGTACAATTTCTACACAATTACTTACATTTTATCAAATATCTACACAATTATGCTTACAAGTAAAAGTTTATAAAAAAAAAATATATAATATCTTACATTCCCCCCCCCCTTGGCCGACCAAGGGGGAAGGGAGTCATTAATTTGGGTAAGGCCTTGATTGTTAATAAATGTTTCACACTTACTTATAAGTCTACCTCAATTATTTTTCACATTCATTTCATTTTCACTAGTGTTAGCTAAAAATCATTTTCTCTCTTCTTTGGGTCCTTCTTCAACCGGTTCTACATCAAGATCACAAAGGGATCAAAGATTTTCAAGTCCAAGTGTTTTAACAATCTAGTTAATACTCTTTATAAGGTTTTGAAATAAAAACCAAGAGTATTTAAGTTTAACCTTGTTACTTGCACCTCATCATATTCACTTGTAAGCATGTTTCTTTCATTTTTCATGTTTCATTATCATTTCATAAGTATCTTTTCATTTTTGGAGCAAACATGCAAGACATATGTGATTTATACCATTTTTACATGATTTTAGAGTATATATATATATTTGGTCATCCTATAAATATTCCCTTGGTATACTTTGGTCTTGATGATGTTTAGGAACCCATGACACCCTAAGAAGGTGTATGGTAGGATTAGATTAGCTTTGGAGTTGATTTGAAGGGATTAGAATAGGTTTTGTCCGAGAAAAACTATTTTCGATAACTATAAAAGTGGTCTGTCCTTGTTTTGATTTTCTGGAAAAACCGACAGTAGGCACGACTTTTTGGTCTTAATATTTAGAAAATATACTTTAAAACGAATCCGTGGCCGCTTGAACGGAATAAAACGGAGTTATAACGAAGAAGTTATGAATTTTTAAAGTTTGGCGACGAAATATATTATTTTCTGAAATTTCAGCATACTATTTTTACTTTTTTCGAGTCAAAAACGAGCCTTAAGCTTTACAAATTATTTCGACTTATCAAAAATATATTAGTATACTTTGATACGAAGCTAAGGACATATAATACGTAGAAAACGGATTTGAAACGACTAAGATATGCACGTTTTCATAAACTTGCCGTAACTATTATTTTTAGAAAAACTATATTATTTTACGAGATAAGTGTTACGGTAACTAAAATGACCATGTTGACGGCTGTTTTTAACTATGATGTAGAACTTTTTGAAACGAAATGTCTTCTAGTAAAATCAAGATCACCAAGCATATTTTCTAAAACGACCAACCGTTTGTATAGTGGAGTTGTAATAAATTATTTACGGATGCTTAAAATTGGCCGAAACTCATTTTTTACACAACAACTAGACCAAATCACCATCTTTAACCCTTATTATCTTTATGATCGAGACTTTTATGTCGAAAACTCCTGAACTGAAACTTCTAGATTTTGATACAAACTTTCCAAAACCGTCGAGTTCGTTTCCTAACGATCGACGTACACCATTTTACGACTAGTCTTTCAAAGCCATTTTTGTCACTTTCAAGAAATTTCCGACGACTTTATTTTACGACGAAAAGTGAAAATTTCACCATAAATCATTACGAAACCATTGTAGGATGACATTTTGGCGTAAATACTTATAAAGTGATTTAAGAATGGTCAAGACGTCAAAAGAGTATTTTTCGACGATAAGTATTATTTTTCAAAACTCGCAAATGGTATAAATAACATACGAAATGCATGCATAACATTACATTGCAACTCATTACATATCATATCATTCGTAATAGGTCATTTTCGAGATTCACGCTATACCTCAGTGTATCCACTTTTGCCATCGCATTATTGTCCCTGTGAGTTTCATAGCCCCTACTTTTACTTGATTTCATAAATGTTTTGGGGGAGATACATGCTCAACTATTTTTATGACTATCATGATTATTTGAAACTACATGCTTAACTGAACTTAATGTTTAGTCATATCTTATATCATAATCATTGAGCTGAATGTCTTGGGATTATCATTGGGCTGAATGTCTTGGGATTATCATTGTGCTGAATGTCTTGGGATTATCATTGTGCTGAATGTCTTGGGATTATCATTAGGCTGAATGTCTTGGGATTACCATTGGGCTGAATGTCTTGGGAACTTCATTGAGCTGAATGTCTTGGGATTATCATTGGGCTGAATGTCTTGGGAACATCAATGAACTGAATGTCTTGGGATTTTCATTGAACTGAATGTCTTGGTATAATTATGTCAAGTAAACATTGATACATTAAGTCATACATTATTATGTGAATTCATTTGACATCATGCACTTGAACATAAACTATATACATTTTGGCAATGGGTTGTGAATACACAGGTTGCAAGTTTTGTATGGGCGGAACTTGGAACTGAGTGGATTTACGATGCCTTTGCTGCATAAACGATTTTGAAAGGCTTTACATTTCAACGCAAACTCTATGAACTCACTCAACCTTTGTGTTGACACTTTTAGCATGTTTTTATCTCAGGTATCTAAGGCATACTCATCATGGCATGGTTAAGGAACCCCTTTTGAGTCGCGGCGTCGATTTACATCATTGTACATTATGGCACTTTCTTTCAAAACCATCGTTTGGACTTGTAATATATTTATATTTCCGCAAATTTTATAAACTTTTGGGACCTATACTTTGTAAACTCTGATTGTTTTATTAAATCAAACGATGTGTTTTCCAAACGACACTTTAGGTCGTTCAATATAACTGTGATTGTGATGCTATGACAGTCAATCCCCAGGAATTCCATTCCGCTGCAAAACAGGTAAATTGGGGGTGTGACAGATTGGCATCAGAGCTTCAGTTATAGAGAACTAGGTTGCATCATTGACCCTAGACTATAACTACATTATCATAGCATCTCATCATTTCATCATAAGTGCATGTTCACTTTGCATGCGGTTTATACGTACATTTTTCGAGTTATTTACTTTCATTTCAAATCGATTGTCACATGGATGCCCTTAAATACCCATCCCATTACCCTTTCCTCATACTCTAATGTGGTGAATGCCCTGTCATTCCTTAAAAAAAAAAAAAAAAAAAAAAAAAAAAAAAAAAAAAAAAAAAAAAAAATTCACCAAGTTGACTTAACACCAAACAACATATGAGTCGATTAGTCCAAGCATTGCATAGTTACTCCTAAATTATACATAGCCTGATCACCTATGTCTAATTCAGGAAGAATCATGCAATGAAGGGAGTAGTAGGCTTATATGTGTAAGCAATTCCGTAATCGAGCCAAATTTTCAAAAGTCCTCCTACAAACCAATTTAGCCTAATCTCATGACAGTTCTTGTTTGATGAGTTGTGAGATTAAGTGAAAATTGGTTGGTAAAAAGTCTTTTGAGGGTTTTGCTTGAGAATGGGAAAGTTTGCCACATCAAACCCTAAACCCGAGAGACCAACACGAACTGAATTCAGGGACTGAATTCCTTTTTGGATGGGCGAATGTGACAACTCGCAATTTCAGGTCATTTCTCAAAACAATTCACGTTTCACAATTTCATCATTTATCGTAAACTAGGTTTGCGTATTCCAAATTCGCGTAACCTTAATGGTTTAGCGGCGAATTCATGATCATATCATCACGAACATTTCATATGGACTAAGTTTAGTCTACATTTTATTAGCATCATTTGCATCACGTTAGTTCATTCATGACATTTCATTTCACATTCAACGCGTAATTTTTATATTAAATAAACGTTATCGCGTGAGTTATTATTTTAAATATTTAATCCGTTACTTTCAAAAATGATCCCGATGTATTTTTAAACTTACATTTAGTTTATAAAAACTATATTTTTAGTTTTCCTAGTGTTTCAAATTTATTTGGTACATAAATCGTTAAAGTTAAATTATTACGACGTTTTCTTAAAAATTATACGATAATTATTTTTATCACTCAAATTTCACAAGGAATGTATTTTTATAATTTTTATTATCTCATTACATTCTATTTTGACTTATTAAAAACTTACTTGTACCAAAAATTTCCATTTACCTTTACTTGTACAATTTCTACACAATTACTTACATTTTATCAAATATCTACACAATTATGCTTACAAGTAAAAGTTTATAAAAAAAATATATATATATATATAATATCTTACATTCCCCCCCCCCCTTGGCCGACCAAGGGGGAAGGGAGTCATTAATTTGGGTAAGGCCTTGATTGTTAATAAATGTTTCACACTTACTTATAAGTCTACCTCAATTATTTTTCACATTCATTTCATTTTCACTAGTGTTAGCTAAAAATCATTTTCTCTCTTCTTTGGGTCCTTCTTCAACCGGTTCTACATCAAGATCACAAAGGGATCAAAGATTTTCAAAGCCAAGTGTTTTAACAATCTAGTTAATACTCTTTATAAGGTTTTGAAATAAAAACCAAGAGTATTTAAGTTTAACCTTGTTACTTGCACCTCATCATATTCACTTGTAAGCATGTTTCTTTCATTTTTCATGTTTCATTATCATTTCATAAGTATCTTTTCATTTTTGGAGCAAACATGCAAGACATATGTGATTTATACCATTTTTACATGATTTTAGAGTATATATATATATTTGGTCATCCTATAAATATTCCCTTGGTATACTTTGGTCTTGATGATGTTTAGGAACCCATGACACCCTAAGAAGGTGTATGGTAGGATTAGATTAGCTTTGGAGTTGATTTGAAGGGATTAGAATAGGTTTTGTCCGAGAAAAACTATTTTCGATAACTATAAAAGTGGTCTGTCCTTGTTTTGATTTTCTGGAAAAACCGACAGTAGGCACGACTTTTTGGTCTTGATATTTAGAAAATATACTTTAAAACGAATCCGTGGCCGCTTGAACGGAATAAAACGGAGTTATAACGAAGAAGTTATGAATTTTTAAAGTTTGGCGACGAAATATATTATTTTCTGAAATTTCAGCATACTATTTTTACTTTGTTCGAGTAAAAAACGAGCCTTAAGCTTTACAAATTATTTCGACTTATCAAAAATATATTAGTATACTTTGATACGAAGCTAAGGACATATAATACGTAGAAAACGGATTTGAAACGACTAAGATATGCACGTTTTCATAAACTTGCCGTAACTATTATTTTTAGAAAAACTATATTATTTTACGAGATAAGTGTTACGGTAACTAAAATGACCATGTTGACGGCTGTTTTTAACTATGATGTAGAACTTTTTGAAACGAAATGTCTTCTAGTAAAATCAAGATCACCAAGCATATTTTCTAAAACGACCAACCGTTTGTATAGCGGAGTTGTAATAAATTATTTACGGATGCTTAAAATTGGCCGAAACTCATTTTTTACACAACAACTAGACCAAATCACCATCTTTAACCCTTATTATCTTTATGATCGAGACTTTTATGTCGAAAACTCCTGAACTGAAACTTCTAGATTTTGATACAAACTTTCCAAAACCGTCGAGTTCGTTTCCTAACGATCGACGTACACCATTTTACGACTAGTCTTTCAAAGCCATTTTTGTCACTTTCAAGAAATTTCCGACGACTTTATTTTACGACGAAAAGTGAAAATTTCACCATAAATCATTACGAAACCATTGTAGGATGACATTTTGGCGTAAATACTTATAAAGTGATTTAAGAATGGTCAAGACGTCAAAAGAGTATTTTTCGACGATAAGTATTATTTTTCAAAACTCGCAAATGGTATAAATAACATACGAAATGCATGCATAACATTACATTGCAACTCATTACATATCATATCATTCGAAATAGGTCATTTTCGAGATTCACGCTATACCTCAGTGTATCCACTTTTGCCATCGCATTATTGTCCCTGTGAGTTTCATAGCCCCTACTTTTACTTGATTTCATAAATGTTTTGGGGGAGATACATGCTCAACTATTTTTATGACTATCATGATTATTTGAAACTACATGCTTAACTGAACTTAATGTTTAGTCATATCTTATATCATAATCATTGAGCTGAATGTCTTGGGATTATCATTGGGCTGAATGTCTTGGGATTATCATTGTGCTGAATGTCTTGGGATTATCATTGTGCTGAATGTCTTGGGATTATCATTGGGCTGAATGTCTTGGGATTACCATTGGGCTGAATGTCTTGGGAACTTCATTGAGCTGAATGTCTTGGGATTAGCATTGGGCTGAATGTCTTGGGAACATCAATGAACTGAATGTCTTGGGATTTTCATTGAACTGAATGTCTTGGTATAATTATGTCAAGTAAACATTGATACATTAAGTCATACATTATTATGTGAATTCATTTGACATCATGCACTTGAACATAAACTATATACATTTTGGCAATGGGTTGTGAATACACAGGTTGCAAGTTTTGTATGGGCGGAACTTGGAACTGAGTGGATTTACGATGCCTTTGCTGCATAAACGATTTTGAAAGGCTTTACATTTCAACGCAAACTCTATGAACTCACTCAACCTTTGTGTTGACACTTTTAGCATGTTTTTATCTCAGGTATCTAAGGCATACTCATCATGGCATGGTTAAGGAACCCCTTTTGAGTCGCGGCGTCGATTTACATCATTGTACATTATGGCACTTTCTTTCAAAACCATCGTTTGGACTTGTAATATATTTATATTTCCGCAAATTTTATAAACTTTTGGGACCTATACTTTGTAAACTCTGATTGTTTTATTAAATCAAACGATGTGTTTTCCAAACGACACTTTAGGTCGTTCAATATAACTGTGATTGTGATGCTATGATAGTCAATCCCCAGGAATTCCATTCCGCTGCAAAACAGGTAAATTGGGGGTGTGACACTAGTGTGGGGGAGTTGCCCCCCGCTGTTGTATATAAGTTTCAAAAAAAAAAAAAAAATCTTTCAAAATAATGGCCGTAGTATTTCCCTTTTACGTTCTATGTTTCGGCATAACCGCCGGTACTTTGAATATTGAGGGCAATATTCATTTCTAGTGTGGGGGGGAATTCTCACGAATTTTATCATGTAATTATACCACCCACACGAATTTTATCATGTAATTATACCACCCAATTCCCCCATTTTTGGCCAAAAATATTTTTTGGAGTAAGTGTTTTGCACTTACTCAGCTTACGGTTATCAGTCCTCCATGTCTAATAAACAGAAGGATTGGCTAATCCAGGAGCAAACGGCTCTTGGTAAAGATATATCAAGTCCGTTGATGGCTTGCAATTTGCCCAAAATTGTATGGTGTTCAGCTCACCATATCTTTAATTAGTGAAGAGTTGGCTAGCCCGCAAGTTTATGGCTTGTGGTAAAGGCAGTTGGAAAACCATAATTGGTAATCTACTCACCAAAGATAGTATATATTATCTAAGAGTTGGCTAGCCCGCAAGTTTATGGCTTGTGGTAAAGGCAGTTGGAAAACCATAATTGGTAATCGACTCACCAAAGATAGTATATATTATCTAAGAGTTGGCTAGTCCAGAAGCAAACGGCTTCTGGTAAAGACAAATCAAAACCGTTGAAAGCTGGTGATTTGCTCAAAATCATTTGGTTATCATTGTACCAAGGTTCTTACTTGAACTGAAACATTTGGCTACTCCAGAAGTAATGGCTTTTGGTAAAGAGATTCAAATCCATTAAGTTTTTCTCAAAAGATTGCTAGGGACTAGCAATAGTTTAGTGTGGGGGATTGATGAGTGTGTAAATACTCATCATTTTTGGTCAAAACTGAACTGCAAAACATTTAAAAACGCTCAGAAATGCATCAAAATACTGAAAATATCTCAAAATTGCATTTTATATGTTTCAGATGCAAAATGTTTAAAATCAGATGAAAAACGAGCTAAGTTTGCATAATTGGTAGTTTCAGTCCCCCGACTTTCAAATCTTGTCAAAAATAGTCCTTGAGCACTTATTTTAAAAGAAAAGTCACCAAAGGTCCTTTTGAAATCATAAGTTGTCATAATTAGTCCTTTGGTGAAAAATTTCATAAGTTTTGAGAATTTACAAGTTTGGTCCTTCAAGTTTCAAATTTGGCAAAAATAGTCCTTGGAAGTTTGAAAATGTCTTTTATGGTCCTTGTACTATTGAAACTTGTCATTTTTGGTCCCTTGGAATAACTTTGAAAATGTGGCAGTTTTGGTCCCTCAAATATCAGAAATTACAAAATGGTCCTTGTTTATTAATACCATGACCCTTGGCCCCCTGTCAAAACAGCTTTGACCCCTGCCATACACCTTGACCCCCCTGCTTTGAACCCCCGTCCACTATTATTACCCCCAGTCAAACCCAGTCAACTCCCCGCCCAACACTTTCCCTCCAAAAAGTCCTCCTTCTTCACCTGCCTGCCTGCAACACTCAACCCCCCTCACCTCCAGCTCACCTCCCACACCCTTATCCCTCCACCTCACCCAACAAGCCAAGAAACATTAAATGCTCCCCCCTCCTTGCACTCAACCTGTCCCAGTTGATATATCATTTTCCCGCCAAAATTCATCAAACGGCCATTATCATCCCAACTCATCCAATGGCTCAGAATACAAATGGGATATGCTTAGAGGCAAGTGGAAAGAACTTTTGATGTATAAATAGAGGAAGAAGAGAGAAGGGAGAGAGTAGTTTTTAGTTTTAAATTTCATGTATGTCGTTTTAATGTTTTCATGTCTTAAATAATTTCTAAATTGTAATTTTAAGTTCCCTTGTATTTAACTTAGTTAATCCAGTGTATTGAAACTACTTTCAAGTATTAATTTCAAGTTTGAGCAATGTTCATGTTTTACATTTTTCTTTATTAAGTGAATTTCAAATGTACTAAAATCCAAGTTTCA
Organism: Chrysanthemum seticuspe; assembly: GCA_019973895.1. Lineage (NCBI taxonomy): Eukaryota > Viridiplantae > Streptophyta > Magnoliopsida > Asterales > Asteraceae > Chrysanthemum > Chrysanthemum seticuspe. The sequence goes on along the minus strand of BPTQ01000005.1, from coordinate 148,477,896 downwards.
ATAAGCTTAATTATAACTCAGTTGAGCTTACTAAAGCTGTTTATAGCTTTTAGTAAGCTTAAGAAACATATTCAAGCAATATTCATGTTTGGTCAACGAAAGTCAAACTATGAAGAAATTTTGGTTAAGCAGTGATGGAAATGGATATTGGTTGATGCAGAGCTGGATTTGGGGTTGGAATTTAGTAGTGTAGTATAGTTTGGTTATGGTAATAGTTGCAAACAAGCTGGACCTCATGTGAGTATTATTTCAGTTTTAAAATTAAAACTGTTTTGCTGCACTCTTTGTGTTACCCTTTGTTGTAGGTTATTAATCATTATTAGATCATTTGTCAGTTTCCATTTGATTGTTAGTATTTAGTTTATTACTGTTAAGTATAAGATAGAGTAGACTGCATAGTTAGTTAGTAAACTAGTGTTTGGCATTAGGTGCTAGACTGAGATTAAGGTTTAATTCAGTGGTTAATAGTAGTTGCTTTAGTCACTAGTAGGCATATTAGAGTCAATTAGATCATTAGTTTGCATATGTCATCATCAGAAGTCAAAATCACTTTGAATCTGTCCTATATTCATATCTGTTGTGTAAGGATTGAGCATAACTTGCATTAAGGCTTTAGAATTAGTGGATCTAGCTTATCTCAGTTCTATTTCATCTTAGCTTATCAAATTCAGTTCATAAATTGGTTTCAAATCTCACAAAAGTCAAAGTATCAAAACTGCTTATAAAGTCAAAAGTGAAAAACTCATTTTTCACCCAACTTGGTTGATTTTTCATGAATTCAATTCTGGTTCAAATTCAGTGAAATTTTGGGTTTTTCTAGTTCAGTGGGTCAAGTTTCTTAAACTGATTTTTGTTGAATTTTTGGAAGCTCTTATAAGGTCTAAATCAGCTGTCCAATAAGCCCCCATATCCCTTGTTCACACTCAGCATACACTGAGTGTGAAACAGACTTCTTACAAGCTTTGCACAAGCTTCAATTTAGCTTTATGGAGTCTGAACCTTAGTCTTGAGTTAGTTAAGCTGGTGGTCTTGAGATCCTCAGTTTTGGTTTTCACATTGGCTTATTAAATAAGCTTGTGCTTAAGCTAGAAGTTAGGAGAAAAACTGTTTGGCACTCAAGTTTTTAAATCACCATATCATTGTAGTTTGCATCTTAGAGGTTTAGATTAGTTGAAATAGGTTGGTATTAGGTTGTTATAGCATAATCTAGCTTCTGATTTCATTTGGTGCTCATTTGTGACCTTTAGCTTATTTTGAGTGCTTATTTATAAGCACTTTTCACTGCAGCTTCATAATCTTTCACACTAGTATAGGTTTTTATATTTTTCATAGACTTAGAATATTATTTTAGACTTTTCCTGAAATTTTCATAATTTTTCATCACTTTTTGCTATTTTTCCTAATTTAAAACAGTTTTTAGGACTTTTTAAATAGCTTTTAATACAATTAAATCAGAAAAGCTTCAAAAAAATAAGTTTTCAATTTTTATAGATTAAGATAAATATAAAAAGCAAAAAAATAATTTTTCCAGATTTTTCTTAGTTAAATTTGTAATTTTTAGCCATTTAATTAGTTTTAAATAGTTTTTAAATCATAGAAATTAGAATATAAATCAGAAAAATACAAAATTAGTTTTGAAAATTCTCTTTAGTTATTTTAGATTTTTTTAAGTCATAATTTCACTTTTCTAGCTTTATTTCATATTTTCTTATATTTTAGGGTATTATTAAATAGGTAAAAATAGTTTTTAATTAATAATAATTAAATAAATAGTCATAAAAATAATCCTCTTTTCTAAAAAATTTCTCTTATCATTAGGTTTGTAAAAATTTCATTTTTATATTTTTAGGATTAATTCTGTTTCAATTTCACATTTTCTTTTGTACGTTACGTAGTTTTTAATTCAAATTTATAAAAGAAAAATCAAAAACATCATTTTAAAAATAGTGATAGCGTTTATTTAATATAATTTAGCTTTTTAATTTTCTTTCATTTTTCCTCTGTTATCTAGTATCAATCACAAACCTTTTCCCGTTCATTATCACCCGATCACTATACGCTTGATTATTCAGTCGCACAGCTCGTTGGGACTTAACGACCTGAGGTAAAACTATACTCTCCATATCTTAATTGCATTTTTTCTGAGCTGTTTGAAGTTTATTACGGTTGACCATTCACAAGTGGTTAGCTTGTGTGATAAACTTGACTGTTTGGAAGCAATCACATTCTAGTGTCACTTTTTCTAAGTGTTACAGGTGCAAGTTTCTTAATGTTGCTAATCTGAACTTGTTCATACTTTCCTAACTTCTCATTTAACTCAATGATAGTGTGCAACAAATCTTGATTTTCAGAACGAAGATTTCCAGAAAAATTCAGGACTTCTTTAGTGCGTGCAAGATAATGATCAAGTTCATTTGATGCTTCATCACGAGTCTGTTTGATTAAATCAAATATGACACCATATTCCTTTTTAACTTTTGCAAGTTCTTGTTCATATTTTGAGATTTGACATTTCAAAGACACGTTTTGATCATCTAGTTGCTCAATTTTAGGATCAAAAAATTTTGAGCGCAACTGGGTGATTTTGTTTTGCAGAGCAAGTTCACGATTTTGACAATCTTTTTGACACCATTGAAGACGACGTTTTGCATTTGAAAGTTCGTTTAACAATCGTTCATTTTCAACTTTTAAACACTCGATCTGAAGCACATTATCAGTATTCTCAACAGAATCAACAGAATCTGCAGAGATATAATCAAATGCATATGATAAAGAATTCAATAACACAACATTATAGATATCAGCACAGATAACATCTTCCAATAGTCGATCAACATCTTTTCGTAACATTTTCTTTTTACGTTTTGTATTTGAAATTGATGTTTCTGTTTGTTCGAAAAATCTTTTCATAAGTCCAAGCTCCTTGTGAAAATCCCTTTCCCAATATATAGCACAATTTTTCAAATTTCGGACATGAGGTAAAATTCTTTTCTGAAGAATATCTCTTTGTGCACGCGCAAGAGGCGATTGAAAATGTTCAATTTTTATTTCAGAATGAAATTCAATTTCACGTTCCAAAAGTTTGATGTCCGATATGAATGTTTCAAAATATTTTATAACTTTACATTGTTCGGCTAATGGTTTTATATCACTAAGTGAAGGTAAAGGACCATTAATTTGTACATTATTGGAAAGGGGACCCTCAGAAGTAGGTGTGATAACCCAAGGTGTGTTAGAAAAATCCTTTTGCGCAACGAAAGTGTCGGCTTTTGAATAGTTAAATGGTTTGTTATAAACAACATTTTCTAATTTTGATCGACTCTCGTCTTCTGCATCTAATTCCTCTTGACCGTTATATTCAACAACACTCATAACTGAATCATCAACTCTATGTTCTGCACTGTAAACTTCAAGATTTGTTTTGAATGCTCTGTTTGAAAACTTAGGTTTGTAATCAGCAAGATTCGGTCCATATCCATTTGGATTTGGTTTGAAAGTAAACTTTTGAATCATTGTGATTGATACACCATGTTTATAAACAACAGTTCGAAACTCTTTGATTTTGTTTTGTAAGTCGACAATTTCCTCAAGATAGTCATCTATTCGTTTTGTGGAATGCTTTTTGTACTCAAAGAACTGTTTTTGACAAGTTAACAACTCAGACTTGGATTTTTGAATTTCCAAGGTAAGAGCATTAAGTTGTTGTTTATGATCATGTTTCAGTTGTTCTATTTGAGACAACAAAGCATTCTTGGATGCGGCTAGATCACGTATCTGTCGTTCTAATGATTTTTTGTTTTGGTGTGATTTAGCAAAAGCGACTTCAAAACCTTGTTCACGTTTTTCTTGAGTTTTAAAATAATTGAGTTGCCGTTTTAAGCATTCAATATCCCTGGTTAACAGTGCATTTTTACTGTGTAATTGCTGATTTAGTGCACAACATTCTTCCATTCGGGATTGTTGGTCTTTAAGTAAGAGATCAAAATTTGGATTAGGCAAAGGTTCAGCGTGTTCAACGTGAGTTACAACATGATCACTATTCAGATCCTCAAGGATAACCACTGAGTCAATTTGAGTATCAAAGGTAACCAGAAGGTCATCTTGATCATCAAATGTAACTACAGGGTCTAGTTGAGAATCGTCAGAATGAGATGTGGACGACTCATGTTGAACATTCTGAGCCTCGTCGGATTCAGATGTTGGCTGAGATATAAGATCAGTGATGAATATGGTTTGTTCGGGTACCTGAGACAAGCCATCAGTGTCATACACTGGGCCTGTGTCACACATGTGGAGAGCTTGCATTTGTGCCATCAACATCACTGATGCATTAGCCTGCAAGTCCTCCATATCATCATCTGAGTCTGCATCTGCCATAAAGCTCTGTTCTTTTGTTGTGAGGGTTTCACCAGCTTCATCCTTAAGATCCAAAAGTAAAGCCTCCTTGTGATAAGCACTGCCTCTAGTTCTCGGCTTTAGGCATGCATTAGCCAGGTGACCCTTCTCATTACAGTTGTAGCAGCGAAGACCATTTATCCCATTCTGAGCATTCCCCTGTTCAACCACTTGAGCTCTCTGTTGTTGTGGAGCACCAATGATATTCCTTCCCGTAGCATTAAACCCTTGACCACCTCCCATCTAACGACCATAACCATGATTCTGAACTTCAACACGTCCATTGTTCACAACAGCCTGATTCCTTGTGTTTGATGAGGACCGAATGCGATTGTTAAATTTGTTTGTATACCGGCCGAAGGCTTTAGCAATCATAACAAATCCTTGTTGTAATGCATCAAAAGCATCGGAGTCCTCATTAGCTTCACTGTACAGTGCTTGATCATTGTTGTTGTTGTATGGAACCAATTGAGTTTGTTGAGATTGTTGCTGTGACGGATTATATGGTGTAATTGTTGCAGTTGGTTGAGGAGCGGGTTGAGGAGGATAACTAGTTTGAGCCCACAAAGCAAGTTGTTGATTGTCCGGAAGTGACGGTGGGGCCGGGAGTCCACGGGTAGTCCTTTCTTTGTCAACTTCTTTTTGGTGGGGCTTTAAATAGTCGTACAACAATCCGTATGTAGCATGATGAAGATTCTTCGCTTGACGGATGAAAATGACATATTTTTCCCACTCAGGACCAAGACTACTTAGGAACTTAGTGTTAACAGCAATTCTTGGCATGATGATGTTGTGTTTGTCCAAGTCATTGATTATGTCTGAGAATCGATGATGATATGACTCTAATGTCTCTCCGGGTTCAATCATGAAGTGTTCATAAGCCAAGTAAATTTTAGATTCCATGTCTTCTTGATTAAGTTCAGTGCCATCCATAAGAAGATGAATATGTTCCCACATTTTCTTAGCAGTTTTTTGAGCATCAACACTTCGAAGAATCGGATTGGGTAATCCTAAAAGGATATATTGCATTGCTAGCTCATCAGCTTCGAAATGTAAAAGTTCATCACCAGAAAGGTCAGCGACAGTTGCAATGTTTGTGAGATCATCTCTTGGTGGAATAGCATTTGGATCTCCGGGTGTAACGACAATAGGCATCTGAAATGGTCCTTCCAAGATGACCTTCTTTAAGAACTTTCCATGTGGCTTCTTTAGATCACAAAACCTAAAGAACCTAATCACCCATTGATCATAGTTTTCGGGAGTGAGCATTGGAGGTCTATCAAGTGATCCTGCCTCATGAATGGATTATTGGCTACTTAAAGCTTCACACATCTTTGCAAACCAAGACGGTTCCTTCATAGTATTCCTGGATGGATGTTGATTGTAAACGTTTGTGTATGGTTGTACTTGAAGACTTGGTGGTGGTTGAACCATTTGAGGTGGAATTGCTCCTTGTTGTGGATAATGTTGTTGGTTAAATTGTTGTTGGTTAAATTGTTGTTGATAAATTTGTTGTTGTTGATTGAATTGTTGATGTTGTGGACTGAGTTGTTGTTGTTGTTGTTGATTATACGTGTAAGGAAAGTAGTTAGAGTAAGGTGGTTGAGACATGTTGAAAACTTGTGTTGTAAAATGGATCTTTGTAGTCGAATGAAACGTTGTTGATGAAGTGTCCTTAGGCGTAGAAACCAAGTATAGGCAAAGTAATGCTTAGACGTAAAAAACCAAACTTACGCGTAAAAGCAGTAGTTACGCGTAGGATTAGCTTACGCGTAAGAATTGAGAAACACTAAGATTAGGCGTAAACTGAAAGTTAGGCGTAGAAAAATTATGCGTAGGATTAGCTTATGCGTAAGACAAGGCTTAGGCGTAAGAAAAATCTTATGCGTAAAGAGTTCTACGCATAAGTTTGAGCTTATGCGTAAGATTAGGGTTTTGCCCAAAAAATCTTTTACACTATAACAGTGTAAACGATATCCAAAGTCGAAGTGTTTTCAGGCTTATCCAAGCAAGAAAACACTGAGTAAACCAAGAAAACTGAAGATCAAGCCACGGATTTCTTACGCGTAACTCTAGGGTTTTGTTACGCGTAGGATTTTCCAAAACTGAGATTTTAGCCCAAAGTGTTTCTAAACCAGATTTTTGTGATGAAACAGCTTCAATATCACCAAAATAACACAAAAGTGTGAAACTTGATGATCCAAAACTTATACACATGTTACGCGTAGAAATGAACACACGTTTGAAATCAAGCTTAAAAACAATGAAATACACGTAAAGTTTGAAACTTTTTGCCAAAAATTGAGATTTTAACACCTAAAAACCTTGAAAGTACAAGAATCTTGGATTGGAAAGTGTAAAAAATGAGTTTTTATGCATGACAAAGTTTGTAAACCGTATATTACGCGTAATACTAAAACAACTTCAAAAACAAATTCTTTTCACTCAACTATTTGGCGATTGATACCACTGTTAGTTCACCATGTTTGTAACATAAGCATCAATAGAAGAAATAGAGAAGAGAAATGATCGGATGAACAAACACGCACACACACACGTATGAAATATAGAAGAGTTATGCGTAGAGTAAATGTGTGAAATGAACAACCAACCCTCAAGTGAGGGTTTACAAGGATTATTTATAGGGCAAGGAGCTAGGGCAACAATACTAGCATCCTTCCCTTCTTATGGGCTTGGGCCAAGGCTTATGGGCTTTCTACATAAGCCTTGGCATGATAACTAACATAAAAGCCATAATTAAGCTAACTATTACATATTAATAACTAACACTTGAATTCTAGTTTAGGAGTGATTCCAACATATACATGTATCTATATATATATATATATATATATATATATATATATATATATATATATATATATATATATATATGTGTGTATATATATATATATATATATATATATATATATATATGTGTGTGTATATATATTGTATATATATATATATGTGTGTGTATATATATATATATATATATATATATATATATATATATATATACACACACATATATACATTATATATAAGAGGAGGCATGCCACATATAATGCCACTTGGCATCCCATAATGCCACGTCATAAAGCCATGTCATCATTCAATACATGATTTTATTTTGTTTATAATTTGGCTAAAAATTACTTTTAATTAAATTCGGCTGAATATGTTTTTTTTCTCAAAAAATCACTTACGTATATTCGAACTCTAGACTATGAGTATATTACGTGGTATCTTAACCAATGAACCACTTCAATTTTTTTGTGAGATTCTCTAACTTAAAGTCTTTATACGATAACAAGTAATTATCTCTTTTTAAACGCTAACAATAAGGAATTTAGAAAAAATAATTATCGTAATTTTAAATTGAGTACATAACACACCGGCAAATTCACAAAATTCATACCATGTTTATGTTTATCTTCTCAATCCTTACCATGTTTATCTTCGTTTCCCATCAAATCTTCATCTTCATCACACATACAATTATTATTTTACTTTATTTATTTTTGTGTGTTTTCGACAGATTAATCAAGACCGAATATGATGCACCAAACGAATTTCATCATCACTTTCGATTAACCAGGTTTGTGAATTTGTAATTTTATAAAAATAAATTGATTGATTGTTTGATTGGGTGTTTAATTGATTATTATTATTATTTTTTGATTTGTTTAATTTTGCAGTTAATATATTATAGTTTATAAATACATAATATATTGCTTGATTAATGTTTTCAGTATTAGTATTTGAATACATTCTTAATGCTATCATCTTATGCAAGAATACTTTTGGTATGTTCACTGTACCATGACTCTTGACTAAATTAAATATCAATTACATCTTTGATTCTGAGACTTTGATTCCTACATTTAGTACATTCAGTACATTTGTGTTGAGAACTCTAAAAGTAAACATGCTATGATAATTTGCTTTTCACTTATCATGGTCATGGTTATAGACTAAGTGAGCAGTATGTTAAAACAACATTGAATGTGTATTTCACTAACTAGCTATATGGGTGAAGGGAATTGAGCAGTTTCAACAAGCTTTACAGATATCACCAAAAAATGTTGTTGCACACTATGGGCTTAGATGTGGCCTTCTAGAGTTATCAAAGGAATGTATAACTAAGGTTCCTTTGGATGGGGAGCTACAGATTTAGAGGTAGATTGATTCCTTAGTGGCACTTGTTTCAAATTTTGTAGAACACAAGCGTCTTCGGAAAAATATAAATTTGCAGGAAGCATCAGCAGTTACAAATACCGGTACATGCTTGGACAAAAATGCTTCATCCATGTGGAAGTTGCATGGTGATATTCAGGTACACCTATAATATAAGTTTAGACATGTTATTAGTGTGTTTGGCTGTTTGCTTTCCCTTATAAATCCGACATGATTCTTAAAAGTGAGTGTGTTCCCTTCAGCAAATGAAATGCACCTTTTTGGTAATCAGTATACCTCGCTTAAATATAAAGATTGAGGAGTTCTCATGAATAAAAATTAGTCTGGTCTTGTCGATTTGACAGTTTTGACCCGTTCCCTCTTTTAACTAAATTTTAAGTCTGACCTAGTGTAGATTAAACACAACAAAATGTTAGTCAACTTTTGACATTGCAGGTTTTCTCCTTTCTAGCTTACATATGCGGAGTGTTTACCATGGACAGATGACGACCCCGTCTTCGAAACAGACGAGAATCATGAGTTCTGGGTACTGGGATGCTTATCCCATCACTTGGAGTTGAAACGACATGCTTTTATGAGGTTATTGCAGTTGGATGTATCATTAGTTGTGGCATGGGCATATCTCGGGAAGGTAAACCTTACACTAGACATGATAAATTAAACTTATTTTCCAGATCAAGAGTCATTCTAGCTATGGGTCTCATTGTTTCATTTCTTAATAATGGCATTAGTTCATATAGTTATTGATGGCAAAGTTACGGCTAAATGTTGACTTTCTATAGCTTTACAGAAAACTAGGTGAAAAGAAATTGGCCCAAAATGCATTTGATCGTGCCAGGAGTATTGATCCTTCCCTTGCATTACCTTGGGCAGGCATGTCAGCTGATATGTCCATTAGGCAAATTCATAATTAAATAGCGTGATGTACCAATGAACTAAGAATTTGTGTTTTGCACATGTATTTAAACAATTTTTTTGCTCAGGGAGACCAAGCCAAATGAAGCTTTTGATCGCTCTTTAATGGCTGTGCAGATGCTACCGGTACTCGATATCTCCTTTTCTGCAGCTGATGGTCATTATCAAAGGGGGCAAGATGGGCGGGTTGCGTAACGGGTCATTTTTTTAGCAACGGGTCTAAAAGCGTTATACATTTTTATAAATAATTAATGCATTAACCACGATTGAAAAAACACTATCATAGCGCTAATAATGTGAATTTTGCAACCCAACAATATAGGAAGTTATATTCATTTGGTCATGGAGCTGCTTGCCTTTCCACTCATTCAATGCAAACCAGTTTTAGCTGGATATCTAAAAGTTGAAACACAAATAGACCCATTTTTGGTAAATTGGCTGAAGTTGCTACCTATAATCATTATGTATCTATGATATAACAAATTTAACAGAAGTTATCGTAATTTTTTATAAGCTGGAGTTTTGCTAGATAGAACCTGTTAAAAGCATTTAATTTGGTTAATCCTGAATACTCTTAACCATTTTTGGTGATTTTAAAATGCTTCCCTATTATGAAAAATTTTCATGTCATGTTGGCATTCTTTTTGTACTCATACTTGTAGACTTGCAGTTGAATACAAAATCTTGAAGACTTACAAAATCTTTTGTGTACAGCTTTCAGAATTCCAGATGGGTCTTCCAAATCTTACGCTGCTTTCTTGTAACATATTGGATTTCACATACACATCAAACCAATCACAAAGTAGGCGTACAAAGAGTTCTAGAGAGAGAAAGTTAGAGGTTTAGGGAACTTTAGTGAGAGAAAGAAAAGTCTTATTATGAGCTCCAACTCTCTACCTTGGAAGGTAGAGAGTATTTATAGTCTTTACATAAATCGCCACCTATCGGGCTATGGATCATGCATACAGTGGGTAAAGACCCGTCCGTCCTCCACGGTGTTACTTAAACTAAAAACTACTTAACTTATAATAATCTATGACTACGAGCTTTCTAACGATTACATATACTTGAGGTGACCGACTCTTTAATACATGGATTTACTAAATCCTAACAATCTCCCCCTAAGGGAGGTCACCTCAAAATCACCTCAAACATACAAAGAATACAAACAGAGTTTACATAAAGATTGTTCTTGCATTCTTGTTACTGTTCTTTGCTCTAAAGCCCGTAGTCATTGATTCTTCATTGATGCATGTTTGGATAATCCAAGTGGAGGTCTTTTTACTGATCCATGTGATAATAATTTTGAGCCAGCTATTGAGATCATCATCTAACAAAGATCTCTGAGACATCCATTGTGGTGTTGGTATTATGTGATGTTGTGACTTTCGGACCGACATGCTCACATTCTGGATCATGAAAACTTCTCATCAGAGTAGCGGAAGCTTTTGTTGATTCATGATATTGGCAGCAGCGTAGCAGAAGCATGGAGTGAAAATATCAGAGTCATTGATGCACTAATCATGATTTCTTTTGAGATGAATGTGTTAAGTGAGCATGCGGCTATGGATTGACCGCTTCATTCTGATCAGCTGCAAACGTAGGGCGTACCTGCATACAACAGTTAGCAACAAATCGCACGAAAGTGTCTTTGATCACTTTCGTTGAATTGAGGTACACGGCCCACAGTTCCCCGTTGATCAGTACAAGTACTGCCTGTGATCAGGTATAATTCCGAAGAATTTCGTTGACAGGGTTTCGCAGCTGCTCTAGCTGTTCTCAAACCTGAACGTCTTAAAGAAGACAACTCGGAGTGAGTGAACCAGCGAATAGAGATTCACTGATTGATGAAAAGATATTTGAAAAACAATCGTGTATTGCTCAATAGAAATTTCTTTTGCAATACAACGAAGGTTTTAATGAAAATCAATTATCAATCATAAAACACCTTTGGATTTGAAATATTCGTACACGGTCGATGTGCTAAGGAGAAGAGTTTTTTAAGCACAATGACCGGTTTTTCAAAGGTATCCGTCAATCCATAACCTGAACCAGGATTGATTCAAAATATTGAATCACTCCATTGTTTCTGTTCAGTTGTCACATGGTTGATCTATTGAATAGATCTCACATGCCACCTACCAGGAGCTTGTTTGATGTTGGCTCCAGAAGGCTTTCCATCTTCATTGTGAATATTTTTACATATCACTCGGATGTTCTGGCAATACCACAAGGATAATGCGTAGGACTCAAGATATAATCTCTCTTTCCACATTGTGTGAAGCAGAGAGTCTTCATTGAAATTGTCCTAATGAGATTTATTGATGATCTCGTGGCTCTAGACTCAATTTGTGCATATTTGGATCCTGTATCGGAGACTAGGGAGAGGGTCTCCTTCTTCAATATCAACAATCTCTAAGAGAAAGTCGATAGATAATGTCGGTTCCCCGTGAGAATGAAACAAGTCCTTTAAAGAGGAACTTGAGTGGTTTGGGAAGTTGAAGTGCAGTGCGTCACTGGGTCCATGACGTCTTGTCTTCAATACCGATGTTACCTTGGTAACCACCAGTAATATATGAATTGAACCCGGTATCTGTCCTAAGGTTGAGTAAATGGAGGGCTATTTGTTTTCACCCTTTTCTTATTCAAATTTTTTTTTTCATTCTTCAACCCCTTCAGTGCTTACCGAGACATCATAGCTAGAACTTTGTTGGGTTTATTCCAGTACTAGCTCAGTTTCAGTCCGCACTCTTCCCATATCTCAATTTTTCTCCTTTTATCATCATACCTAAGGACTTCTACACTAAGTAGTGGATTGTCCCTGGGTAGATCCCTCCGGTTCTGGCGGATCATGGGAACAAAAACCTAACCTTATCATCCTTATATCACCATACATAAAGTAAAGTTGGTCGGTCTATTTGGTATTGTTCATCTGCCATTGGAACCAATTGAAAACCATTTGAAAATCAATCCAGATACTTGATATATTATCAAAGCATTTTGTACCTGAATTGTTTTTGATATTTTTAGAATAAGGGCTCCCCCTCAACATATGCATCAAGTGTTTGAAATCGTTTTGCACAAGCAGGCAAGAGAAAGAGTTAACTTCTTTGATTACCATTTTCTAAAAAATATCAACATCACTTCCCAAATCAAATCAAGTAAATAAAGCATTTTGGGAAAGGATGAGGTTTTCATAAGCTTGCTCCCCCTCAATATGTGCATAGATATTTGAAAATGTTTTGCACATATTAGGAAAAGGCTGCACATTGAGATAAATTGATCATGTTTCAAATATTTGTGGTTTAAGATAGATGCTCCCCTTCAACATGTGCATGGAAAATTTGAAATCTTTTGGCACATGTGGGAAGGAGAGCTTGTACATCCTTATAAAACCATTTACCGAATTATCAGATTAAATCCAATTTAAATCACAAATTCTCCTCCGATCACAATTATCAAATCATTTGAGATTTGTGATCTCTGTAGATTTAAATTGATTTTGAAAGCTTTTAAGGAGAATTGTGACTTGATTATGAAAACATTTTAACTGATAAGGATCGGATTTATAGACTTTAAACTCCATTGAATAAACATGCATGATTATCTTTTGAAAAACAATTTTATGACAAATAACTTTTTGATTTAATTGAAATCATTCTCCCCCTCAATCAATGACATAAGTTGTTGATTGAGAGATAGATATTTTGACAAACTTGTAAGTCCAGATGAATATCAAAAATAGAGTCCGAGTTATTTTTCAAAACAACTAGTTTTCATTAGATAGTAAGAATTAGTTTTAAAGAATCAGAGCAAGGAATTTGAAAACCAAGATAAAGCATGGCTCTGTTCTTTCTTTGAAAACCGGGTTACTGCCTGAAATGACAATAAACCAAAGTTTCTCTTTCTCCCAAAAATATATATATATATATATTTTTTTTGATTTTTTTTTTAATAAAAATTCGAGCAACATCTAAAGTCCCGTGTCATTCTTTGAATGATAGCACAGAGACCGTAGATATTATCGAACCGAGAAAAACATGACAAAAAGACCATAATAATAAATTTTTGAATATAAATATATATATTTTCAAATTTTTATGGATTTTTAAAGTTTTATATTTTTCTATTTGATTTTCGAAAAAAATATTTACAAGGGATAGATGAAGGAAACCTTTTACTCCTCTTCTTCCTCTTGAAGACGTTTGAGTGTTTCTGGTTGAAGGCTCTTAAGACCCAGTCGTGGAAGAATAAACTCAAAACGTTCTCTAGGAAGAGCTTTGGTGAAGATGTCTGCTAACTGGTATTCAGTCCTCACAAAGTAAAGTTCCACCACACCGTTTTCAACTTGCTCCCTGATGAAATGATGTCGAATGTCGATGTGCTTTGCTCTTGAGTGTTGTACGTTGTTGCATGAGAGAGCAATATCACTTTTATTATCACAGTACAGAGGGATTTTATTGAATTCAAAGCCATAGTTAGATAGTTGGGATCTCATCCATAGGATTTGAGCACAACAAGATGACATGGCTATGTATTCCGCCTCTGTAGAGGAAATAGAAGTACTCATTTGCTTCTTTGAAGACCAGCTCACAAGCTTATCACCCAAAAACTGAGCACCTCTAGACGTACTTCGACGAGTATCTTGACATCCTGCATAATCAGCATCTGCATAGGCTGTTAGTGACATACCGGTGTCCTTCGGGTACCAAAGTCCCATATTGATGGTTCCTTGGAGATACCGAAAGACCCATTTAACCGCTTCAAGGGGCTTTTTAGTAGGCTTAGCCTGGTATCTAGCACACATGCAAACAGCGAACAAGATGTCTGGTCTACTAGCTGTGAGGTACATCAGGGATTCAATCATACTACGATAATTCGTTTGGTCTACCATGATCCCTGAGTGGTCCTCATCTATTTTAGTACGTTCAATCATGGGAGTGTCAACAGGGTCACTAGAATTGAATCCAAATTTCTTTAAAATCTCATTTGCATATTTAGATTGATTAATGAAAATGCCTTCGGGACTTTGTGAAATTTGTAATCCCAAGAAAAATGACATTTGTCCCATCATTGACATTTGAAATTTAGAACCCATTTCATTTGAAAAACGGTCACACTCATTGGGGTCAGTCGAGGCAAAGATGATATCATCAACATAAATTTGAACGTGAATTAAATGTTTGCCTGACTTTCTGGTGAACAATGTAGGATCAACTGCTCCTTTGCTGAAACCGGTAGATAGAAGAAACTTTGATAGCGTATCATACCATGCCCTTGGAGCTTGCTTTAAACCGTACAGAGCTTTCTTCAAACGATAGACGTGAGTAGGATGCTCTGGATTCACAAAGCCTTCGGGTTGGCTGACGTAGACGACTTCTTTAAGATCTCCGTTCAGAAATGCCGTCTTTACATCCATCTGATAGACTACCATGTTCTTACTGGCAGCATTAGCCAAAAAGATTCTGATTGCCTCGATACGAGCAACATGAGCAAATGATTCTTAAAAGTCAATACCCTCCTCTTGACGGTATCCTTTAGCAACCAATCGAGCCTTGTTCTTTAGGACATCACCATGCTCATCAAGTTTCACTTTGAAGATCCATTTTAGAGCAATGATCATAGCACAATCTGGAGCAGGTACTAATTCCCATACATCAAGTCGATCAAACTCATGAATTTCTTCTTGCATGGCATTGAACCAGCTGTCTTCATTCATGGCAGTTTTAACATCTTTTGGTTCAATCTTAGAGATTACGGAGTTGAAGAAGCACCATAAGGCATCGGTTGCAAGTTGTTTCCGTGTTGATACTGGAGAGAGGGATTTCCAATGATGTTGTCTAATGGATGATCGTGAGTCCATTTTCTAAGGTGTTCATGTGGCAGTTGTTGAGGGACTGAGGTAGCAGAGTCGATGTCTCCTGAAGAAGATGGTTCTGATGATGATTCAGGAGCAAATATGTTTTCAAATGGAGCATCTTCAGGAGTAGCAAAGGGGTTAACTTCATCATTGATGCCAGAAACAGTTCCATGATGTACATTTGAAGATTGATGATTTGTTGATGAGACTGAGTTATCAGCAGCAGGTGCTTCTTGACTTAATGATATTAAGACTGAAGGATTGACTTCATTCTCAGGGATATGAACAGCCTCTGTTGTGGGAATTGACAGTTCATTAGCACTTGGCTCATAGAGTTCATCCAACATAGGATCAAAAATTTTCTTTAAATCATCTTCAGATGGAGGTACAAATGGAGTTGCTGGAGAAGAATTTGGTACAAGGGATGAACCAATGGGACTGTTTTGAAGTGCGGGTCCTGAACTGGATTGTCCAGGAGCCATTTGACCGGTCAGCTCATCAAACGTAACGTGAATTGTTTCCATGATATCTCGGGTTCTCTTATTGTAGATTCGGTAACCTTTTCTGTTTGGTGCATAGCCTACAAATACTCCAATGTCTGCTTTGGCTCTCAGTTTTCCTAAATCTTGACCATCATTAGTTGGATAACATAAAGCACCAAACACACGAAGGTATGATAGATCAGGTTTTCGATTGTGGACAAGTTCGTATGGAGTCTTTCCATGAGATGTGTGAATTAGAGATCTATTTTGAGTGTAACAAGCAGTGGCAATAGCTTCAGCCCATAGAAACATTGGAACCTTTGAGTAGATCAGCATTGTCCTTGCAGCTTCTACAAGAGTTCGGTTTCGTCTTTCAACTACACCGTTCTGTTGAGGAGTTCGAGGAACACTTCTTTGAGGACTGATTCCAACATTTTCATAAAATTCAATGAGTAATTTATTAACAAACTCAGTTCCATTGTCGGTTTGGACGATTCGAACTGTTTTGTTGAGTCTGGTCTGAAGTTGTTTAATAAGTTTAATGATGACATCTGGAGTTTCGTCCTTTGTCCTCAAAAACTTAACCCAAGTGAATCGGGAGTAGTCATCAACCACTACTAACACATATCTCTTCCCATTAATAGTTTGCACTCTCATTGGACCGCACAGATCCATATGAAGGGTATGAAGAACTTCCACTACAGAGTTTGTGGGTATATTTCGTGCTTTTTCCCAATTGACAAGCTGAGCAAAGATGATCTTTTTCATATTTTAATCTGGGTAATCCTCTGACTAGATCCTTTCTGGAAAGGTTGTTTATGGTACCAAAGTTCAAGTGATTGAGACGACGATGCCATAACCAAGACTTTGTTTTAGAAGCCTTTGACAGCAAGCAGATTGGAGAGGACTTCATCATGTCATCGATAGAGATGGTGTATAGGTTTGAACCTCGGGTACCTCTTAACAATTCTACGCCATCAAGTTCTCTAACGAAACAAGTATGTTTTCTAAAAGCTACTTCTAGATCGGAATCACAAAATTGACCAACAGAGAACAAATTATGACTAAGACCTTCCACATAATATACCCTGGAAATTACACTTTTACCAACCACATAATCTCCATAACCCATGATAGCTCCAAAATGGTCGTTCCCGAATCTAACTGTCCCGATGAATTTACTCACGAAGTTCATGAGCCGCGACCGGTCGCTAGTCATATGCTTGGAACAGCCTGAGTCCAGGTACCACAGAACGATTTGAACGATCTGCAGTTGAACACAGACAAGAATAGATAACTGGATAATGGGATCCCCATGCAAGAATGGGTTCCATTTGGTTAGTGACAGTGATTGGAACACCCACATCAGAAATAGAAACATTCATATCAGAAATTGAGGCAATGGAATCATTATGAATAGATGCAGTATTAGTGTCCGTATTTGCCCTATTCAAAGTATGTTCACTTCTTAAGGGAATAGTTCTACCAGTTGGCATCCATTTTCTAGTGGGCATTGACTCATTAACCTTATAGCCAAAAGGTATCCATTGATAACCTATCCTACTAAATGTTCTTCCTGTGGGTTTCCACTGTTTTCTAACCCTCTTTCGCCTCTGCATTTTAGCCTTTTTATCATGATTTTTTGCATTAGCAGTATTAACTGGGGGTATGACAGCATTAGACAAAACATTCACACCACATTCATGATTAGAAACAAAATTCAAGCAGACATCATTACAAGGTTTGCAAATAGTATCAGAATTCGAATTAATTACAGTACGCCTATGGCTAATACTAGAATAAACACAATTCGTTTTATTCGACACAAGCTTAAAGTTCCTAGGTTGGTCTTCTACTCTCTTCCAATGCACATTCTTAGCTTGCGAGGTCCTATCATTCCTTGTGTTGTCTTGAGACTTTGACCTGCTCGCTTTAATGTCACTGATTACTCTTGTAGAGGGAATGGGAACATTAGTTGGTTTTGCTACTCTTTGCATCTCCTGTTTAGATGTGCTGGGATCTGAATTACATGCAGGCACACTAAGGTTCACTTTCTTAACACTAGAAGTGTTGGGATTTATACTCCTAGAAGGCATACTAGAGTTCGCTTTCTTAGCTTTAACAGATTTGGAATCTGAACTACTTGAAGGTATACTACAGTTCACATTCAAAACATCGGGCATCGAATGGATATCATACTTGGCACTAGGCATGGAACACGGAATCAAAGGATTAACTCGCTCACCTAAAGACTTAGGGCATATTGTGATTAAGCATTCTAGAATTTCTTGAGATCGTTTGGCATATAAGCATGCATACCCAATTGCATTGTCAAGTGGTTTTTCTAACTTATCCTCTTCAACAATCTCACGGAGACATTCTAGACAATTCTTAAGGGATGAGAAATATGTTTGAATAGCAAGTTTGTTATTCCTGAGATGAGGAGGAACATATTTCACAGACAAAGCATATTTATTACAAACATTTACCTTTGATCCACCATTCTCCCCATTGGTCATTGGCATTTTCCCTTTTACATGGCTCTTCAGATTCTCAATTTCCTTTTGCAATGAAGCTATTTGTTCGGTATTTTTGTTACGAGTGACCTTTATTGATTCAAATAACTCATTGAAATGACGTTTAATCTTTTCATTTTCTTCAAGAAAGCTTTCGTTTTCCTTTTGTAATGCATTTACTAAGTTTTGAAGATGAAACGTTTGAGAATTCTGAGAATCTAAAAGAGGAGGCATTTGGGAACCAGTCGCATTGTTCTTTTGACCCTTTAATTGAGATATTTGGGCTTTCAACTTTCTGATCGTGTTACAATGAGCTTGAATCTGTTCATCCCGTTTGTTAATTTAAAAAACTGCATCAAACTCTGGAGCATCTGAGGATGTCTTGATATTTGAAGTTTTGACATTTTCTTTAAGATGTTGATATTTTAGTTGTAAATTAAAATGCTCAACATCTAGTTTAGAAAAATGTTTAACCAAATTGTCGTGATCATCCAGTTCAATTTTATCATTTAGTTTAGAATTAGTCTTTTCAAGCTCAATGACACGATCATGGGAGACTTTCAGGGCAACAGATAATTCATGAAATTGAGAAGCATTAATGGAACAATTTGTAGCAGTGAAAAACACATCTTGAGCAACACATTCAGTAATAAGAGTCTCATTCAATGTATGCAAGTTCTTCCTCTCAATCTCATTATATTTTAGTGCTCACTCATAGTCACTCACCTCAACTATCATTGCATCAAATTCCTTTTCCATTTCTTTAATGTCTAAATTCATTCCCTTTTTAAGACTTTCAAAATGATCTTTTAGTTGTTTAAAGAAAGGCATGACTTCAGTTAAATAACATTCTTTTGTTTGCTCAAAACCCCTTTCCCCTTCAGTTATACCAGTGGGTGTGATCCTTTTCTTACAAGTTTTCTCAAACTCAACAAATAGTTGAAAAATAACATATTGACTGATTAAGGTCTTGCTTTTAGTGGCAATAGTCCTAGGAACTAAATGCATTGGTGTATTGGGAGGATACACAGTTGCTGAAGGCATTTTCCTAAAGAGGGGGTTAGTTACAACAAGATTCTCTGCTTTTTGCTTATCTAAATCCTTTTTCCAGAACACTTGTTCGGGTGTTAACAATGTCTGAGGCTTAAACATGTTCAAGGAAATCCAATTCTCCTTCTTGTAATCATGGGGTGTGATATTTATTTTCTTCTCTTTGCATTTAGGATCATCTAGTTTCTTGTTCATCTTTTCCCTAGTGACTTCATCTGATTTCTTATCTTCCTTAGTGCACTCAACGCAACTAAGTTTCTGTCTAGGCTTAAGGATTTCATTTCCATCATAAAGAACCTTATGAGCATTTCTAGCCTTCTTAATGACCTCTGGATTTGGTTCTTCAACAAGGGGAATGCTATGCTTATCACTTAGAACTCTATGCTTAGTAATTAAGTGAGCAGTCTGAATGGTATTTCCTTGTACGTACAACTTATTCTCAAGCTTGTTTTTCAAGGTTTTTAGATTAGAAAAATCATTCAAAAGTTTTGATTCCTTAGCACTGAATTCTTGCTTAAGCATTTTAACATTTTCTTGAAGTTCTTGTTTTTGCTTAGCAGTTTTAGAAAGCTTTTCTTGTAAGGAGTTTAACTCTTGTTTTAATACTTCTTCTCTAAACCTACTTTTTCTAATAGTTGTACGCATTTGGTCATCCATTTCCTGCTCACGGGTGGTCAACTCAAATTTTGCACGTTGTTCATAAATAGCAACACGTTCTTTATAGGCATTCAGTTCAGAGATGTCAGAATCATCAGGGGCACGTGCAGTGTATTCATCAAAAGCATAGTCATCATTGACTACATAAGATACATCACTTGGTACAATCACACTTTCACTTTGTTTCACATATTGATCATATGGGACAACATTGATATTACCCATATTTTCAATATCTGACTCAATAATTACAGTTGTTTGTACTTTGTTATGTATATTTTGCTCATCAACTTCATCGTATAATTTTAATACCTCAGAAATGATTTTGTCTTTGGATGGACCAGCTTGTGGTGATGAAGAGACTTTAGGAGAGACCATTGGAGAAATGCTAGCCATGAAAATGGTTTGTGCAGTGGGTTCTTCATCAACATCAGAGTCGTATGCATCACAATCAGCTACTTGAAAGGCATTCTGATGATTATGGCCTATCTCCTGAATTGGTTGCTCATCCACATCTGTATCATATGTCTTAGCATTTCCCTCAGCCAAGAACAATAACTCCTCTTCATCCAAAGCTGCACCATTATCCTGAGCTTGCACAAGCAACATCTTATCCCTGAAGTACTCGAAATTCTGAGGGCGTTTTGGCGATGTGCAATTCCTTGCAATGTGTCCCTCACCTCCACAATTGTAACATTTGATTGGCTTAGCTTGACCCTGGTTTCCATTCCTTCCCTTATTCTGATTTGCAGCATAACCTCTACCAGCTCCACCTCTTGCTTGTTCGTACTGTCTTTCTTGAACTGGCTGAACCATAACCTTCCCATCTCTGACAATGGCTTGATTGTATGGATTGGATGCAGTTCTGAGATTGTTGTTGGTGTGTGGAAGAGAGTTCATGTTTTGACTAATCAGGAGAGCTAGTTGATTAATGAAATTTCCCACGTGTGCATCAGCATCAGCTTGTTTGAACATAGGATCAGGAATGAGTTTGTGATTACCATTACCCATGGGTATGACTTGTGAAGCTTTGGTTGTGATTGTGATGTTTGAGTAGAAGGCAGTTGAATCATTTGATGAGCTTGTCTCTCCCTGGTTGGTTTTGAACTGATTAAGAATCCTTTTTTCAAACATAGCATGTTTCTCATTCTGAAGGAGGAAGGCATAGAGTTGCTCATAGTTTGTATTCTTCAATCCTTTGGTAAGCTTTACAGAGGTGACAAACTTGTGCCATTCTGGATTCATGTTGTTCACAAACTTTGAGTTCAGCTGAATGTTTGGCATAGTCATTCTGATGTTCCTCATGTCATTAACAAGCTTGTGGAATCTCACATAGTACTCATAGACACTCTCATCTGGTTTCATCTTGAAGTGTTCAAACTCATCATAGAGTTGTGATTCTCTGTCTTCCATAGTTAATTCAAAACCTGAGAGAAGCATCTTGACATTATCCCACACTGCCTTGGCTTCGGTGTTGTGATTGATCAGCTTGTAGATATCTTTTGGAAGACCTTGAAGTACGATGTTAGAAGCCCTGATGTCAGCATCGAATCTCTTTTTCTCCTTATCATCGAGCTCATCATATGTCTTTGGTCTATCAATTCCATAGATAATTGTTCCATCTTCATCTGTATCAATTAAGTCTCTAGTAGTCTCAACCCGATACGGTCCTTCATCAATGGATTTGAGAATGTTGACTCCATTTTCCTTTCCAAGACAGTACAATCTGATTCGTTGAGCCCAAGAGTCGTAGTCAGTTCTGTCAAGCATGGGTGGACGAGTATCTGAACTAGCTACTTGAACATCCTCGGCAACAGTGGAGATGATTGTAGGAACGTTGGTAGACATGATGACAGATTGAACGGGATTTTATAACTCTATGATTAACCCGGGAAATAGATTCTTTCACGGGATTTTACTAAATCAAGAGAAAGCCGTATTATAGACAGAGTCAGCCAAGTCGCTAAGAAAACCTGAACCAAGTCGCTAAGCACCAAGTCGCTAGTAAAATTTTGACAGCAAGTCGCTAAGTTGTCAAGTCGCTAAAGAAAAACTCGCTAAGCACCAAATCGCTAGCAAAATTTTGACAGCAAGTCGCTAAGCACCAAGTCGCTAGGTTGTCAAGTCTCTAAAGAGCAACTCGCTAAGCACCAACTCGCTAACACCAACTCGCTAACAAACTTAAGTACAAGTCGCTAACTTTCACCAAGTCGCTACCCGTAGTGGAGACTCCACTAATTGTACTGTTTGTCGGCTTGTCTCAATAGACAAGTCGCTAAGCACCAAGTCGCTACCAAAGTACACTACAACTCGCTACAGTTTTACAAACCAAGTCGCTACCAAGAAATAAAGTCCATAGCACAAGTCGCTAGCAAGAGAAAACTTTAAAAACACACTTTTCAATCCAAAAACAACATAACCACGATGATTCAAGCTTACCAAATCAAAACCCAAGCACATACAATGATTCTAAACACAAAACTACACTCAAGTTTCAAACTTTAACACTAGAAATGATCCAAATTATGCAAAAACCACTAAACTTTTTCAAACTCTAAAACCACCTAAAAGTCACTAGAAATCCAAAGATATGTAAGAGATGATCAAACCATGGCTCTTGATACCATTTGTAACATATTGGATTTCACATACACATTAAACCAATCACAAAGTAGGCGTACAAAGAGTTCTAGAGAGAGAAAGTTAGAGGTTTAGGGAACTTTAGTGAGAGAAAGAAAAGTCTTATTATGAACTCCAACTCTCTACCTTGGAAGGTAGAGAGTATTTATAGTCTTTACATAAATCGCCACCTATCGGGCTGTGGATCAGGCATACAGTGGGTAAAGACCCGTCCGTCCTCCACGGTGTTACTTAAACTAAAAACTACTTAACTTATAATAATCTACGACTACGAGCTTTCTAACGATTACATATACTTGAGGTGACCGACTCTTTAATACATGGATTTACTAAATCCTAACATTCTGGTCAGCTTTCATCGACAGAGGTGTTTGGACCAATACGTCAGGCCTTGCATCATGCGCCTCAGTATCCTGAATGTCACAATCTTCTTGGGCTTGTGTGTGAGGCAAGATGTAATTATCTGTCTGCAATTACCTCTTATAAAGTAGCAGGTGGTGCAGTGATCGCTTCTTCTGGTGATGCTTAAAAACTTCTTGATATATCAGTTAGTTTGGCAAGGGTATTCTATAAGGTAATTATTATTTTTTGGTTAAAAAATTAACTATTTAAATATTTGATTCCATCCTTGCAAGTTTGTGCAAGCACCATAAAGTTAGTGTATCTAATCTTCATATTGTGGCCCATGCTAAATCTATCAATGATATTATACAATAAACTAGATTCAACAGCCCGGACCCATATGGCTGTATTGTATAAAGTTCATGAGTGACCATGAAGTCACACATGTGCTTGAATCTGCCATGCAAATCCCTTTGAGCTTTTTATTTTCTATTTTTTTAGAAGTTTACAGAGAATAATATGGTAGGAATTGGAACATATTGTTCATAACTTCATATCCTCCCTGAGCACAACACAAAATGAAGACACCTCCAAATACATGACAAATTCCCATACACCATGTAGGCAAAGCTTCATATTTTGTACCATGGAATTTGACTTAAAATTATTCAATAATGGTCGGTATGCATTTTTTGTGAAATTGGTAATAAGAAAATCAAAATTCGTGGCCTAACTTATATGACAACTTGATCAGGTGCCGATACATGTGTTTGATGAAATGGTCTTGTATTTTTTTAATGTTTTTTTTTCAGAAATCCTTTCTTTGAAAGAGAAGTTAATGGTGTTTATAAGATCAGTAAATGGGAAAGATCAAGGTGGCACAAGAAACGACGACGTGGTTAGAAACGATGGTGAATTTAACAAATATTTTGTTACCGTATATAGTTCCGTGGCTTTTGCAGACATGATGTGGAGACTTCTATTACACACAAATTTGTTAGTTCAGGTGGACCTGTAAGTTTATATCTTTTAACTTCGACCAAGTTCATTAATATGCTTTTTAAATAGAGGTCAAACTGCTTAATTTCATCTATATTCACTGATTACTTCAGTTCATATAAAGAGTTGTGAAGATTTGGTGGGTGACTAAATTTGGTCTTAACTTGCAGGTCCGTGAAACATTACCCAACATCAAAGTCCTGTTATAGTGGATGCTAATGCAGGTATCAAAAGAAGGATAAATGCGTTTGTTGGAGGTCTTGATATATGTAGGGGATGATATGACACTCTAGAACATTTTATGTTCAACACATTGCTTACACTAAAGACGAGAATCACAATCCTAACTATGTGGTATACATTTTAGCACTTCTATTTTATTTGTGATCTTTTACTATAATTGCCTTAATTTCTGAAGCCAATGAGTGTATTATTAGGTTGGAGATATGGTGTAAAGGGTGAATTACAACCAGCTTGACTTATGAATGGGTTGATTTTGGTTATGTTTTATCTGTAACGAGACAATGGGGTAAAAAAACAATAGGAAACTGGTCAAATGGTTAAAAAGTGTATATAAACAATGCATTAAATGACAAATTAGCTATAAATGAAAGAATGTTGATTTTGTAATCTACGTGATACACAAATATTTTATACGAATTTTAAAGCGGGTCAACCCAACCTGGTCCAAACATAAATTACCAGATCCGACATGTCACCCAAGCTATCACAACCTCATTTATTTTCTTGATATTTACTTTTTACTTGACCTTTGACTTGACCAGGGGTCCACTGTTGGCTGTCCTAGAGAACCATATATCCACAAATGTCCCAAAGGGTTTATGCAATTTTCACCTTTGACATATACCTATTTTTTAAGGTATAAATCAGTCAAACCGTGGTATGTGTTATAACTTGCGTACTAATAACAACCACACATGGTCAACATAGGTCGAGTATTCTGTTGACTTTGAAATGGATCAGTCAATCCCTACTACTGTGAAGCATTACACACTTTCAATCCATGCTTAATAACAATACATTTAGTAATTTAGGCTTTACGATCATTTTGTTTCTCTTTTAATCAGGATGTTGTGGTTAAAGGAGGTCGAGCGTGTAACAAGAGAATCAAACCAAGAATCTTCTAATGGAAGTTAAGCTTCCTGTGCAAGATTGTTAATTAATGTGTGTGACTGCTTTGGATTTGTCCGTGACCTCACTCACTACCTTTAAACCAACAACATACTGCGGTATATCAAATATTTGCGCTTGGTGGAGAGAACGGTCTAGAAAAGACGGATGCTGCAACCCACACCCTATATAACCCAACGGGAATCTGGATGTACCAGGTAACCATTTGACTGTATGATCATATCTAATGTACAAATGTGTCATCGACTACAATATAGTATAGTATTGTTATATATAATGGCAGTCTTGGGATAAATATTTATTAACAGGTAGGTTTCGGCACGGGGCTATATTTATACTACTAACACGTCAACTCGGCATAGTCAAAATAATGCCTAAAAGTAAACAACTTTGATCACCAAAAAGTGTGTCTCTAACGCGGTTATAGAAAAAAATATTAAGGTTGTGTAACTTATTTCAGAAACTAAATAAGTAATCATTAAAAAATATGCGACATTAATGTCCGAAATAGTGTTCGGTTTTGACAAGACCCATTCAACCCGCCCATTTTTGTCATGTTAAATGGTCATGGTTGATAAATTTGGACTGACAGAAAGCTCATGTTATCAAACTGAAGTTATTAAGACCAGATGGTTGATTCCTTTAGCGGGCAAAGTGTTCATGCTCAATTCCCTTTTGACGTTCCCCCACCTCCAGTATTGATGCTTGTACCTGGTGCTGGGTGAGCTTACTTGTTCCTCATTTAGTTGCATGATACAAACATTAGAGGTAGAATAATGGGCAGGTCGGGTGGGTTGGGTGATGGCTTAAATTAGGCCATTATTAATATGTTTTGGAACACACTTGGTCGGGTTGGGTGACACAGGCACTTTATTGTCCAAAGTATTGATTTTTTTAATAAATAATTATATCATTGATCATGTTACCTCTTGTCCACAGCCATATCACTATGGGGATAACTTCACACACTAATCCAAATGTGCTAACTGTGCTCATTCAGAATGAGATTGGTGGGTTATTGCGGGCCAAGCGTGGTGAAGACTGGGTTGTTGTTGAGGCGGTTCCTGGTGCCATTGTTATCAAAATAGGTGACATGCTTCAGGTATTTTTTAGAGGTGGTAAAATGAATATGAACTGCTCAAAACACATCAACTTTGCTTGACCTAAAACACTTTTTGTTCAAAAACATAATAATGATACTTGACCTAAAACACTTTATTCGCAACACATAATAATGATAATAATGGATTTTCCAGTATTTTAAATATGCTTATAAGACATTATAGTTCTACAAGTTTTATAAACATATGCATTTTCTCAATTCTCAGGCCTGAAGATGAATCAAGGACCAAAGATGAATCAGAAGATTACATCTATAAAAGATATTAGTCCTATGGTCGATAGCATGGTGGTGAAATAAAGCTGTATCTCGATATGGCATTGCCATGATCCATTTTTCGAGACAACTTGAAAGAACTGGGAAAAGAGTAGGTTTCGTCACATTTTCAGTTATTGAGAAACTAATTTATTGACTCATCCATTTTTAGGGTAATAATCGATGCTATACATGCAGGTTTATACTTGGAATACTGATGCATGATGGTATGGAAGTGGAATTGCGTTATTGTACCAGTCACATCCTTGGGTTCTCACCGTTCTACCTAATGGAGAGGCATTAGGGATTCTTGCTGATATAACAATGCGTTGTGAGGTGCTTGAAATTCATAACTTATATCAGTGTCCCCAAGCTTCTAGCTGTGTTTCAACAAGAGGTCAACCCACCACAAGGAAACGGGCCCATGATAAAACATCATTAGTGAGTGGAAGTGAGATGGATGGTGGTGACACTGAATATGGTAGTGGATGCAGCAAGAGGCAACAAATGGTTGCTTGAAGACCACAAACTCCTAGGCGGTATAATCTGAGATGACATAAGACGTAAGTTTTAACATTTTTGGATGAGTAACGGCAAATCAACGAGACAAGTGCTAAAATATCTTAGTTAGTCCTTTTTCTTTTTTATTTCAAAAACATTGCAAACCAGTGTAGGAAGTTTACATGTTTCAAGATTGAGTGGGTAAATACAACCATTCAATGCTGCATTCTTTGTTTGAAGCACGAGTCCAAACGCAGACTTACTGAATTCAGATTCAAATACTTGCTAAATACTATGAATTTACCTTCCCTCGAGTAACATATTACAAAACCTCCTAACTGAGTCCCATATATAAACACCATATATAATTGTAAATACGCAAGATTAATATAAGGGGATGTTTGATAGTACTAAACCGCAAAGAATAATAAGTGGTACAAAGTAGAATTGAATGTCTCTCGAGAAAGAGAAGGGATACAATTTTGTTAGAATTGAGAATCGAGTACATGGTGAAAGGGGCCTTATAATATCTATAGTTTTGTCGTGAAAATAGTACAAGTATATATATGTGGTTGTATGAATCACATAGATTATATGTCATTTACTTTTACCACAAGTTCTTTACAGAATTGCTATTGTTAGTAGAGTGTTGGGTTGGATCCTATATCCCAACAAACTAAAGAAACAAAAATGTTTAACGTTAACCAAATAAAATGAAATACCTTATCTTGGAGCAAAAACTATATATATTGACTCAAATACCATATAAGAGTGGCATATCATGTTATACAACACATGTCTAGCCTATCTTGTCAAATTATATACTTCACATGTGAATCGAGACTGAGCCTAAAAAATGAGGTGCTGGATACTAAAGCCTTGTCCACAAACAAAAACATACATTTTTAGGGGAAACATGCATATCAAGTTGTCATCTATTGAGTTTGAATTACCTATATGAAAGAAAGACCGAGCATAACTCATAAGACTTGGAGTTATTTGTTCTCACACTTTCGAGAATGGTGCCACGTACGTGTTTATTTGAGGTGCAAGAAAAAAATAAAAAAAACACATAATCAAACACAAAAACTTACTTGAAATTCCAATTCTTCCTCAAGCCTATCGATTATGGTGTCGACAAAGAATTAGGTCGTAAATAAATGGATAAGGAATTGTGATACCCACTTCTCTGACAATATTTTTTTGGTTTTTAGTTGCATTGCCTGTTTTTTATTTCTTATAAACCTACTCATCTGTTAGACATATAGATAGTCTTAATTTTAAACTAAAAAGTAAAATGTATGTCAACCTCACCTATCTTCAAAATAATTAACGTAAACTAATACCATCAAAATATTAATTAACCTCACCGTCCTTAAATATGAATTTCAGTTGACCCGTTTAGGAGTACATGTACATCTGTCGGAATCGCCACATCTACCTTACACCAGTAAATGACAAAAATTTGGTTTATCTTCCTATTTTGGTTCAGGTCACTGTGTTATAGCTTTAACAAGCTCTAAAGTATAGTCAAATTGTAATTATTCTTTAGGTGATTTTCCCGCAGTTAATGGTCAACTTGTTGTTGCTCATGCACATTTGGAGACTAAAGATAACATGTTTAGGTTTAAATCATATAATATGTTCCTACACATAAATTTTTATATTTTAATTGTTGAATAAAGATCGAGATTATGGACTCATTTTATAACTGTTGTATCGAATCTTAGGACTATTTATTTGAAACCTCTTATTGAACCCGTAATCATTGATGGTGTAAGTTTCATTTATGTGTATTCATTATTTTTTTTTCTTCATAAAATATAACCATTTCTTTCAATATGTCCACTTTTTCAGCCAATCTTGACCATCTTTTTTTCGCTATAGAAAAATATGTCAACGATAATTATAAGTCATGCCCGCCCATCGGGCGGGCTTTGAAAGCTAGTATATATATATATATATATATATATATATATATATATATATATATATATATATATATATATATATATAAACCTGCTTGTTAGTTGCTATTAGTTCAGATTCAACAGTGACATCTAATTGAGCAGTATGCTGACCCTAAGACCCGTTTGTTTTTTTTACTGCCTGAAGGGGTAAAAATTCCGAACCTTCCCTAGCCAAACATCTCCTCCTAAGGCATCTTAAAAAAAAACCTTGATGATCAACTGAGCTAGCCCAGTTGGTTTGTTCGAAACAAATATAAGATTTAAACTAGCTTCTCTGCAAAGCATGGCAGCCAAATTACTCATTTAATATATGTTACCTTCCTTGGAAAAAAACATACGAGTAAATAATTACCGTAGATTCTTTAGTTTTAGCATATGCAATAACACAACATAAATGTTCCATTATTTCACAATAATGTTTGAGAGTGTTCTATATAATGCCTTACTTAGAACACGTTCTTTAATAAATGATGATTAAATTGGCATATATTTGTAATGTTGACCAACAATTCAGAAACACCATAATAAAGTTGTTGCTATATTAATGACAAGCTAGAGGTAACAATTTTTACATCTGTGGGTTGATTTTTATTGATTATCATTACTCCGCATTAAAATTATGGCGTAACTGGTAAACTAAATGAACGAAAACTCACAAGTGGTTTAATTTTAAGAGTATTAAACGTCTAGTTTACATATCTTAGGGCGATGTCAACCATGTTCTCATACCTCAATCATACCTCACCACCCATCAATAATATCATTTCACCTCATCTCATACCCCACCCATACCTCATCATGCTTTTCTAGTGGCAACCATGATTCACCATACTTTTCTAGTTGCAACGGCTAGTTTTCTTGAACCTTGCTTCATACCGATTCGGTAAAGTTTGCCGAATTGCACCCATACCTCATCATACCGAAACAGTGGCAACGGTATTACTGTTCGGCATTGAGGCATGCCGAAGGCATACCGAAGCCATTGCCACCCCCTTAGGGCATCAACTATTGTGGGTTTATGAAAAGGTCTAAAAATGATGAAAAGGTTTATGTTTCATTTCAACAATAGTGGATACTCATTTTATGTCTATGTGGTATGAAGAGATCCTAATTCTTGAACTTCTTTATAAATTCAGTACATTTAATGCATTTTGTTCTATAAAAGATTTTATGAAATTATAAAAGTTTATACCATAGTGAATGTAGGTTTATAATATCAAAAGGTTTAAAAATTAATGATGTGTTATTGTATAAACATTTTTAAAATGTTTATCACAGTGGATGCTCTTATAGGACAAACCGAATTAAATGGAGTATTTTACCCGATATAATTAAGGGGTGCTTGGTAGGATGTTTTTGAGAGTGAGTAATGATAAAGGTAATGGAAAATAATGCTTGTTGTTATATAATGAAATGACACATTACCCAATAGAGGGTAATTGACCATTACCCAATAAATTGTGAGAATGTTTTTTTCTCCCTTTCCCTACTATTATCATTATCTTTTCCTTTCCTTTCCCGAGTTTGAATCAAGCACACCCTAAATTCATATGTTAACAAACACTAGTAGGGTATCCGCGGGTTGCAGCGGCGGGTACCTTAAAATAAATGTTAACGACATCAAAAGTCAAAAGTCGTCCGTGCCCATTCGGAGCCCGTTTGGCCCGTTGTCCGTTCAGACTTGAATATTTGTATAATGTGTTTTATTATTTGTATTAGTGATATTTAATGCAGGAATTGTGTTTAAGTTGGTTGTACAATATGTTTGATAATTTGTATTTCTTAGCATCTGCAATGAAGTGTTTTGATGAAAAGTTTTTCACTACTTGAAAAAGCTTTTCAAAAGCTTTTTACCATTACAATGAAAGACAGTTTAAAGGATTTGAAAGAAAGACTTGGCAGGTGCCAAGTCTTTAAAGCAATAGCTTTTTACTTGCAAGCATTTTTAATAAATGTATCAAAACAAAATAACTTAAACATTTATTGCCATAAATGCATCAAGTTTTTTATGACTTGATGCATTGGTGATGCTCTAACTAAAGCTTTTGAGAAAGACTTGATGTTTGTCAAGCCTTTCTAAAACCCTTTTGAAAAAGCTATTGATGTTATGACAAAAACACTACTAAAAGGCTTTTTAGAATAGAGAAAAGCTTTTCTCAAATTGACCCATTGCGGGTGCTCTTATGTAAGTGGTATTTTAATAACTGTATTAATTGTATTTATAAACAAGTTAATTAGTTGACTACATTAAAAAACGATGATTATATTAATAGTATTAAAATAGTTGTACTTGTAGCTTAAAAACTTTAATGCTTAAGCTATTGAATCTTACGATAATAAGCAATGGTGAATTTAAGTATTTCTATATTAAAAAAACCTTTGTGCATTATAAGATGATTTTAAGATCATTTGAGGATAAAAGATTCATTACATACCAAGGGATCAATCTCCACATTTCATTTTTATTTGATCTAATGGATGAGATTAATCCCAACAATTTAAAAATCAACTTTTTCATCATTTGTTTTTCAAATATTAATATATTTCAAATCGCTAATCGTTAAGCGAAAAAAAAATATCATTGCGACGAGCATTTAATTATCTTTCTATAGATAGGCACTTTGATATACTTTCGACAATTTTTTTTTTCGTATCTTTCACTTTTTCTTGTAAGTTTTTTCATTTTTTTACGTTACTGAAATTTGCATTAAAAAAAATCATATATGATTAAACACTAATTTGAATATCACATGTGATATTCAATTTAGTGTTTAATTATATACGAATTTTTCATGCAAATTTCAATAACGCAAAAAAACGAAAAAAAAGATGAAAAAATGTGGAAAAAATGATTTTTTCTCTTTTTTCGAAAGTATATCAAAGTGCCCGTCTATAGATAGATAATTAAATGCTTATCACGACGGTGTAAATATTTTCGCTTAACGATTAACGGTTTAAAAGATATTAAATTATAAAAAATAGTTGAAATAATAAAATACTTTTAGTCTCAAGTCTCAACCATTGATTTTTTTTAGATGAATGAAGAAAATGAGTCTTTTAATATGTAAGAAAAGTTTGTTATGTAAAATAAGTATATTCTTATAAGATTGTATGATAAGTAACTTTATTCATCACTCGAATTGTTCAACCAAAAAATAGAAACTCAAAACTTATAATATACCGTATGTGATATGATTTTATTTGATATTGTTATAAGGGTTTTTCTAACTTGTGTCCTAAGGCATAAGTTAAGCACACCGAAAGTACACAGGGACCTATTGAAAAATACACATAAATCCACATAAAAGTACAAACAAATATATTTTTATTTAGATCCCTGTATACTTTCAGTGTACTTTTCATTAGCTTAACTTGTGCAACTTGTGCCCTAAAGGCACAAGTTAGAAAAACCTTTGTTATAAAAGTAAAACTTATTGTTAGAAATAAATCATAACTTATAAAATAAAATATGAGTAAACAAATCTCTCTCTCATATATGCCGATTTTCTCTATCTAAAAACCTTTTTACTCCAATTGAATACGTACATACTGTACTACCCTAGAAGCCCATTTATATAAGTCTCCTTTTGTCCTTGAGATAGTTCCCATGTCATTACAGATTTTCTAGAGAGAGAAAACATAGCAACTTGTAGTGAGAGAAAGTATGGAACTTGCTTTGAGCTTGGGAGATACTCCAAAACCCTTTTCTTTGTTGGATCATCACACCAACATATCCCAATCCCAACAACAACAAAAGATGAAAGATTTAGGGTTTTGCATGGGTTTAGGAAACAAGACAAATATTCAAGATCTTCACTTCAACAACAACATGTCATCATCAAAAGATAAAACTAGTGATATTGATGATGATACTTGTAAGAAACTTGGTGAAAGCAAAAGCTCATCTTCTTCATCAGATCCATCACCACCACCTTTGCAGCTTGATCTCCTTCCTTTCACACCTGTTCTTAGATCTCCACCACACTCAACCGGTCTCTCCTTTCCATGGCTCTCAAAAAATGGTAAGAAACCCTTATTCTTTTGTTATCTACTTTTTCAATGGTCTATACCTTTTTATTCACCATTTTGGGTACTGTATCTATATTGTAAATAGAGTCGGTAAACTAACTAGGTCATTAATGTTTTTAATGATCTTTTTAACTCGTCTGATCCCTTTAATATTTGCTACTCTATTTGCCTATAAATTATGTACCAAAATACTAGTGAACAACTAAAACACACTAGCCATTTTTTTTGGCTAAATATGCCAGGATTTTACTTTTGCTTACTAATAAATTTATAATGTTTGTTTTTTATGTAGTGATAGTTGAACCGGGTTCACTAGCTAAACCAATAAAAGTTCCTGATGTAAAAGTAAAACCCTTGACAATATTATCAGACCAAGAAACCTGTGAAGATTCATCTCCAAACAACAGCAACAGTCAAACATCCTCCTTTCAAATGGATTTTGCATCCATTTTAAAAAATGGTAGAAAAAGGGACTTGGAATTAGCAAACACAAGTCTTGAATTAGTTGAAATATCTAATTGTTCAAGAGGTATGAGTGATGAAGATGAAAACGGGTTGACCCGAAAAAAGCTCCGACTTACTAAAGAACAATCTGCTTTTCTTGAAGATAGTTTCAAAGAACATAGCACACTTAATCCTGTAAGTCTTTTTTTTTCTCTCTCTAGAATCTTGGTATATGTTTATAAAGATTGTATCTTGGGATTATAATGTATATGTACGAAAGAGTGTTTTTTATGGACTAGATGTAATTCAAGTTTAGAAGTGTTTTCTATAAAGTATGTGTATTTTTTTCTTGGTAAAACCGTAGAAATGTAATTATAAAGATTATAATATGTTTTATCAGGGTTGATTATATGCACACACTCTAAAAATGGTATTTAGACTCACATAAATTTAGATTTGACCTCAACCTCAACTTAGTAGCGGATTTAGACTATCTATAGGGTGAGGCATGAAAATCTCATTAATTTAACTTCATCAAACTGAATATACATGTTTAGTAGGAATCAACTATTTTGTAAGAATAAACTTGCCATATGTTCATAAACACATAAGACTCAAGGCCGAGTTGGCTTAGATTGTGGGTTTTTTTTTTTTTTTTTTTTTTTTTTTTTTTTTTTTTTTTTTTTTTTATATCGATTGATTTACATATAACCTTTTGCACACCCAATTGAAGAGGTCTGTTTAAATCTGTTAGATTTGAGTATTTTCTTTCTTGAATTTTTTAAGATCATTCCATATGCATGTGTTATAAATATCACAAGAAGACCATGTCCCATCACGAGCATTTATGGCATAAATTTAAGATGATATATCAGAATGTATCCCGGCAAAGACTAGACGACATCATATATATCACACATACAAGTACTTGAAATAAATGATTTGGGTGTAGAATTAAAAGGAGTAAATATTCGGTGCTACTTTGTCAAGTGCAATATGTTATGTTTGTACTATTTCATTGATTATATGTTATGGGATGTATATTAGTAGTCCGACAATCTTGCATTATAATAACCCTAACTTTTTTTGAATGTTTTGCTTTATGCCATGATAAATGTTGCATGCCATCATGCCATGTAGTATTATCATTCAATATACATTTACATTTAATAAGGTTTTGAGTGTTTGATTAGTCTACTCATTTGCATGTTCAGTAATTCAATATAAATGTTTCTTTTGACCAAAAATACATAATTACATTAAATGTAAGTATGTAACAACAATCATGGAGTTTTAAATGAAGTTATACATGATATTGATCTCGAGTTAGGAAATCACAATGGCATTATTTTGAAATTTCATACATACGTGTGTATCATGTTTTTTTTCTTCCAAATTATTTTCTTCAAACATCTTTAATGTTATTATGAACTTGTTTTCTTTAGAAGTGACTGATTTTCATCTTGTCTACTATATTTTGCAGAAACAAAAGCAAGCTTTAGCAAAGCAGTTAAATCTCCGTCCACGACAAGTCGAAGTCTGGTTTCAAAACCGAAGGGCGAGGTATTAACCTTTCCATTGTTAAAACATTTATATAGTTATCTTTTCATAGTTAACTTTGTATTTTCTCGAGTTTTCATCAATGATATAATTACTATATGTACACGTATTAAGATTAATTTGATAAAATAATCACAGGACAAAACTGAAGCAAACCGAGGTGGACTGCGAATATTTAAAACGATGTTGCGAAACCCTAACTGAAGAAAACCGAAGATTGCAAAAAGAGCTTCAAGAGTTGCGAGCTTTAAAGACTACTCAACCATTCTACATGCAAATGCCAGCTACCACTCTCACGATGTGCCCATCTTGTGAACGTGTTGCAACAACAACAACACAGACAGCCACCGCAAGTCCTCGCACACAACAACCAGCCAACAGCAGCCATCGACACTAGCATTAACATGTCAAATATGTCGTCCTGCTGATCATGGGATTTTGACTAATTAAACACTAAGCAAAAAAAAAAAAAACAGAAATGCAATACGCATGCTTGCATATGTAAATAAGATTTTGCCTTCTTTTGACCATATCTTTATTTCTTAGTTTGGGAGTGTTTCGGTTACTTCCATTAAAAATTATGGTTTGACTAAGAGATTAAAAATATCAAAGAAAAACTATTGTTTTCTTTTCATTTTGATGTAGTCAAAATCATGCAACCATCTTGAAAAGTGTTTTTCTTGCAGTGTTAAGAATTTATTTCAGTTTCAAACTAGTTTTTTTTTCTAGGGGTATGGGTCATGAGCTAATCAATTACGATAAAATTGATTGTTCAACTACTATTTGGTGTGTAATAAAAGAGTTAATTGATGTGGTCAATACCTCAAAAATACCAACCTTAAAGTCGCAAAAAAATTTATTCCAAATTTTAACTTTTCAAAACCTTTTAGGTCTTCAAAGATTTATTGAGTTTTGAATTTTTGTACTTTGTATTCACCTTTATTTGGAACTAATAAAGTTGTCCAAATAATAATATAATTCAAAACACCAAGTTATTTTGAATAATTGCATTGTAAGCTAAAATAAAATGATATCCATGATCCATACCCTACTTTCTTTTTAATTTTTTTGTAAAAGTTCTATAATTCCTATCGAGAATATTACTCAAATGATATAGTAATTGACGTTGTTATAGTATAAACACATAAATTTCGCACATGATAAAAAGTTTTACATATATTATTCTATCAAGCGACGATGAAGGAATTTAATAACTGAACAACTCAACCAAGTACTCCTAATAAGCTTCCTAGGATAGAACAACTCAACAAGTTCTTATTTATGTAGTTTAAAAGGTCTTCCGAAGTTATAATAATTGTTATACATTTCAGAATACAGTTACACACAAAAAGCATAATATATCAAATGAGATTAAGAAGGACAAGAAGATTTAATCGTTTTGAGTCTTTGAGAGATACCATCAATTACAAAATTTTATTATTCAATCAATTTTAAATTACAACTTAAGTTGAGTTCCTACTTATGTTCCTTCCAAAGAACTTGTAAACGGAAGTTAAGTACGTGCATGGAAGAAGATGGGGTACTTGTTTAAGAATGCTGATTCAATTATATTTTCTACAAACAAACTTAAGCAAAGGTTAAAACTAAGTTGCTACTTTGTAATTGGAGCTTGACCCGTTTAGCGTATAACCTTTGTAAAAGAAGTGTGGATTGGTAGATAACTGGAAATGATCCCATATTTAAAATGTGTTTATGAGCTGATAAACAATTTTGGACTTTTGGTGTTAGTATATATTGT
Source organism: Chrysanthemum seticuspe (assembly GCA_019973895.1). Taxonomy (NCBI): domain Eukaryota; kingdom Viridiplantae; phylum Streptophyta; class Magnoliopsida; order Asterales; family Asteraceae; genus Chrysanthemum; species Chrysanthemum seticuspe. The sequence goes on along the minus strand of BPTQ01000005.1, from coordinate 148,441,050 downwards.
TGTTCTTGTTTGATTATTTGATGGATCAAATAAAACCCTTTGAACGCAACAAGATACTGTATAAAAATAATGTGAGACTAATGTTTGCTAATCTTCATATTCAATTTTCTCCCTCAAAAATCCAGAACATACACAAGCCTAAATACAAGTCATAGGTTTCACTGGTTCACGTTGTTGTCAAAATCTATAACTCTTATCGAGAAAATACACAACCCTAAACCCATAAGATCATATATTCTTATTGGGCTTGATCTTTCCTTAAAAGAATGAGCCCATTAAAAAAGATCGTTACAACTTTATAAGCGAGCCAACTTTTAACTTACAAAAGATAATTCTAGAGAAACACTATAGTGGGCTAGGCCAAAATATACAAGTGGGTCTTAACAAATCAACTAAACATATAGAAAATATATATCAACTAATACAAATGTCATGTAATTCATTCATGTTTGTGTTTTCATCAGTTCTACTCGCAATATACAAATGCATCCAGAACATACATACAAATAAAGCCATAATTTAAACGACAAAAATGGCCAAAGAAAATAGAACGTGACAAAAGATCACAATATGTATAATAGTACCCAAAACGTGGAAACAAATAATCATCTATCGAGAATATAAATCGTTCATAGAAAGATTACTTGCTACAGATCGTTGTGAAGATCTTGATTTACTTTCAAACGGGCTAGGATCACTCGTACTCGAAGAGTACTGTTCAAATAGTGGTTTTTCAGGATTTGTAGTTGTGTGCATGAAAAAAGCAGGCTCCGAAGGGACCGGGAGGGTTAGAGAGAAGCTGCTAAGCATAAGAACGACTGAAGCCATTGTTGGTCTATCATCAACGTCTTCTTGAACACATAATAGACCAATGTGAATGCATCTCATCATATCACGTACGGAAGAAGAATACAATATCGGATCAATTAAACTTGAAGCAGTTCCATCTCTCCAACTTTTCCATGCCTGAACACATAGGAATTGCAACATTGGCAATCAATTATATTGGATATATTTAAACCAAAAACATTATAATCAAATAAGAATTTCTATAAGTCATTTTTTATCGACACTTACATGGCTAAGGAGATCCTCCTTCATCACTCCATTTTGGAAGCTATGGTTCTTCTGACCCGTTACAATTTCGAGTACAAGTACACCAAAACTAAACACGTCTGATTTAACTGAAAATTGTCCGTGCATTGCATACTCCGGTGCCATGTATCCACTGGAGCAATAAGAAAACTTGTAAAATAACGACAAATTCGGCATCTATATTCGTGATAGAGAGACGCATTTAATGATATCCATGTTTCTTGAAAAATGAGTTGTGATAATATGTTTAGACGTTGTAAGACTACTAGCTTATAACTAGAGAATGATTTATTATCGAAGACAATTAATATTTGTATACCAAACACTATTTTTTTGTAGTGAGACTTACTACGTTCCAGCAATTCGACTTGTATTGCCTTGGGTTTCGTCAGGTGTGACCAACCTTGCCATGCCAAAATCGGCTATTTTGGCACTCATTTGGGCATCCAACAAGACGTTACTAGCTTTCATATCTCGATGAATTATCTTTAGTCGTGAATCCTCATGTAGATATAAAAGTCCCCTCGCAACACCCCCAATTATTTTGTATCTTCTATCCCAATCAAGACTCGCACGTTTTGTAGGATCTAAAATAGTTTAGACCAAGCTTAAGCATATCATTAAAAGAATGAATCTCCACAAAAGTAATAAAATAACCAACTTACCGAATATAAATTGATCAAGGCTTGCATTTTCTACAAACTCATACATCAAAAGACGTTCAGACCCTTCTATGCTATACCCAAGGAGCCTAACCAAGTTTCGGTGTTGTAGCTTTGCAAGTAATAAGACTTCGTTTTTGAATTCTAGTTCTCCCTGCCCCGACTCCCTCGACAACCTCTTCACTGCTATTTCTTGTCCATTTCGTAATTTACCCTAGAAATTAAGTTCGAAAATACTTAAAATATTAATCGTGAATATGACTTTGTTACAAAAATGGGTCCGACATATATAGTACATCTTTGTTGTGATGTATAATCTACCTTATAAACCAAACCAAATCCACCTTGACCAAGCTTATTGTTCTCTGAGAAATCATCCGTTGCTTCTCTAATGACACCAAAGCTATATTGCAACGATTCGGCTGTACTTATTTCATCAATATCCCCGTCCTCATCAACTACAATTTTCATCTCAATAATAACTGGAGATATAAGCTTATGTGCTGAGGAAAGAAAGTCTTAAGAACAAATAAAAGAAACTAATAGCACACACCTGAATTCTCTGGTTGTAGTCTCTGTAGCTTTCTTTTTCTTCTTCTGAAGATGATAACAAAAACCACTACTAGTATCACAAGACTAACACTTGCTACAATAGCAATGACTATAATTACCGTTGTGTTACTACTATTGCCTGAAATGGTCACAAATATTTATGAAATGATCATGTTAGCAAAAAGTACTATACAAAATAGAGAAAGGAGGAAAACAGCTAAGAACGTAAGAAATCTAATCAGCCCAACATGTTTAGAATTCTGGCCCATGGGCTGAAGTTCTAGATAAGGAGTGAAACTAGTGAGTTAAAGACGGATTCTTTGTTTTGAACAACGGTTAAAGACGGATTTCCGAGGTTACCAATTACCAAAGGATTTTTGTTGGTATTGGCCCTCAGTAATCTCTTCGTAACCGTACATCAAAGACAATCTCTATATAATTCAAATAAGTCGTTAACAATTTCAAGTAACACTAGCTTTTCTATAGAATTATAACTTGTCCGAATAGTACTGGTGGCAAAGGTCAGTATGTACCTGGTGGTGGTGACGGTGGTGATGGAGATGGCTGTGATGGCAATGGTGATGGCGGTGGCGATAATGGTGCAATAACAACAGCATTACCAAAAAATCTATATTCTTCATATCTAATATTGCAACTAGGATAATAAAATTGCGCCCCACGCCTTCCATAACAACAATTTGGAATAAACCTAATTGCATTATCCAAGCAATTATAGCAATCGAGTTCTGACAAATCTGGTGTGCACTGCATAAGCCCAGAAATGGTAACAAAACCAGGTCCGTTCGTATTATTGGAAGCATATTTACGAAGAGACCCGCCACTCGAAGCTTCGGCCCTTAGTTGATCTAATAGCTGGTCGAGCGCTTGATTAAACTGATCCACGTTAGACGCGTTACTAGGGTTAGCCAACCCCCCTGCAAACTGAGTGTCTAAGATTCCCAAGAATGACACATTAGAGTACCTTAACATGCAATTATCATACCAACCAATTGCACCTTTCTGATTTGGACAAATTTGTCTTAGTTTTGGTATAGATTCGTTTATACACTTGCGACAATCGTCTGGCTCAATGTCACCTCTACATAGCCCGATCGCATTGGCTTGATTGGGGGCTTGACCAACAGACCGGTTGTAGAACCCGTAGCTAATGCTGGTATCAGATGTGAGGGACGACAAAGCATCGTCAAGATTTCTTTGGTACGTACCATTACTAGTGAAATTAGCATTTTCATCACACCTAGGATACGTAATATCTTGAGAGACTGAAATAGTGATCGAATTTATGATAATAACAACACAAAGTAAAATCAAGTTTTTGGTTACCATCGGCATGGTTGCAAGAATAAAATTCGTTAGTGCTTGGATTCTTGAAATTAAATAGGATTATGCATGATGTACGTGTTTTATTATTAGCTTTAAAAATAGGTTGATTGACAAAAGAGGAATGCGCGTAGGCGTATATGCCAACTGTTTACTTGGTCAAAACCGATGACTGAGGTAGACGAAATTATGCAAATAACTTATTCTCATTTTCATTAAAATCGTGGAGAATTTAGTATGATATTTTTATATACTAAACTCAAATTTTTCCAAAGATACGACATACGATGGCTTATCATAAGTAGAAATGAGATAAAAGAGGTAAATTTCGATGCTTTATAAGGAAAAGTTATGACAAAACCTTATTTGTTATTTAAGTAATATCGAGTGTTTGGTTATATGTGATTTATAAATTTACTAGAAATAAACAGCGAATGTAAATCAAGTACTACCTTCGTCCTATATAAATGTTCAGTTTTGACTTTTGAAATTTTTTATTTTTAACTTTGACTTTAAATATTTTTGTTTGTGTTATATAGTATTTGATCAAAATTATACAAAATGAAAATACGTTTAAAACTCAATACATCCATATATTTTGCATTAAGTATTGTTTAACACAAACAAAATTATCTAAGGTCAAAGTTGTACAAAAATGACTTAAAAAAATCATAGTCGACATTTAATATGGGACGGATGGAGTAATAGAAATGTCACGCTAGGTCTTGCTACCTAGGCAACCAAGTAAAATCTCAATAATTTCGTTCAGACAATCAAAAATTTGAAACTTATCATTGTTTCCTAAAACGTATTACTCTATTATACATTATGCATGCGGGATGACGCCGTTTTAAATGGTATGTCATGTTGTTTTAGCCGTGTCGTTTGGTAATGTGTTGAGCCATTTCGTTTTTGGGTTGTAATTGGGTCATCGTGTTTTTTTCTTGGCCCATTTTCAGGCTTCTTTTTGATGACACAGATTAAAAGACGGTTGATCTTCAACTCCATTAAGCTCTCCAAAGTCCGACTCATGAGTGCTACTTCCTTGTGCTCCTTTAGGCGTACAGGAAATGGGATGGGTGGCACATATAATGGTTAACAATTGGTAAGTCATGAGGAACCGGCTCCTCCTTGACTTCAATCATCTCGTCTATTTCTTGCAATTCTTGATTAGAAACAAAAGACACAATAGAGGAATCATTAGTATCATCAAAGAAAAAGTCAAAGTGAGTGTAAAGAGGTAACCCATCTTTTGTGAAGATAGCCTTACAATGACCAACAAAAGTGGAAGTACTTGGTGCACTTCCCCTGACTTTCGTTTGAAAATCCTTTGTCAGTTGACCAATCTTGGCTTTCAAGATCTTGATTGTGGCATCTTGATTTTTCAAAGAGCTTTGAAACATGCGCCTAACTAGAGAGGCCTAAAAGGAGCCCTAATGCATAAATGAATTGTACAGTAACAGTATTGTACAATTCATTTATGCATTAGGTCTCCTTTTAGGCCTATTTAGTTAGGTCTATTTATCATTTTCCTTTTTCAAATTTAAACCCATATTCTATTGGAATTTCGTCATCCCCTCTTCATTTTCGGCTTGCTTCTTGGTTGACTCCTCCATGTATCTATTGACGTCCTCTTCAAGGCTAGTCTTCTTCTCCCCCAAATGTTGGACGATTGTCCACACGTGTGTAGTACCCCGGTGCTCCTACACGATACCTAGCATCGTTTTTGTCATTTCCTTGGAAAGATATTCCGAACTCGCCGTATTTCACCTCTTCTACTACCTTACCTTCCTCCTTTAGAGGACACTCCTTAGTTAGAGGCGTCCCTTCACAAATCTCGCAACCAACCTGTATAGCATGAACACTCTCCTCTAGCTTCTTCATAGCTCGCCTAAGGTTGTTGAGTTTGTTGGTGATAACAACAATGCCATCCTAGCTATCACCACCCTTCCGCCTAGTACTTGCCCCACCATGCCATTTTTGTGAATGGTCGGCCATGTCTTGCATTGCCTTAAGACCTCGAGCTGGTAACATCTTAGGGACCTTTTTTTTTTTTTGGTCACCAAAGGTCGTGCGACATTGTTGAATTCGTGGCCTTTTTCATTGAAAAAGGGTGACCAAAACCCGAATATGTGTGACAAGTTAGGCACAATTTTTTTTGTATTAATCAGTATTAGTGACCGTAAACACTTTATAGTCACACGAATGGTTTTTGAGAGTAACTATTGTTCCTCCTTTGGCCACATAAATATATAATATATGTGACGTTTGAGATGATTTATTCAAGTAAATGTGTATTTTGTGAGACTATTTCCCGTCCTGTGGCCACATGAATATATAATAAATGTGACGTTTGTGATGATTTAGCCACACAACGGGTGTTGTTTTTTTGGAGTTAGTCACATACAATTAAAAAAAAAAAAAAAAAAAAAAAAAAAAAAAATGATCAAAAGTGTTAATAAGTGTGACTTTATACTTAAAATCAAGTAAATGTGTATTTTATGTAACTATTGTTCATCCAATTGTCACATGAATTTAATTTTTGTGTGTCCTTTTGTAATGTTTAGTCATACAAAGCGTTGTTTTTTTGGATTTAGTCACATACAATTTAAAAAATGGCTAAAAGTGTTAATAAGTGTGATCATATGTTGTTTAAAGTCAAGTGAATGTGTTTTTTGTGTGACTATTGTTCATCCAATGGTCACATGATTTTTAAGTTTGTGTGGTGTTTTGTAATATTTAGTCACACAAAACATTTTTTTTTTAATTTAGTCACATACAAGTTAACCAAAAGTGGCCAAAAGTGTTAATAAGTGTAACCATATGTTGTTTAAAGTCAAGCGAATGTGTGTTTTTTTGTGACTATTCTTCATCAAATGGTCACATGAATTTTAATTTTGTGTGACATTTTATAATATTTAGTCACACAAAGCACGTTTTTTTTAGTCACGGACAAGTTAACCAAAAGTGTTAATAAGTGTGACCATATGTTGTTTAAAATCAAGTAAATGTGTATTTTGTGTGACTATTGTTCATTTCGAGTCAAATTATCATAACAAATCCCTCAAGTCTAAACTTAATTCCCATACCCAAATTCAAACCAAATAAATCCCCATGTCATAAGAGTCGGGTCCATAAGTTAACACGTCCCAACTAATGTCCATAATATCCATTCGTAGGCAATCTGAGGCCCTCCCAAGACCACAAGGTCTCAGCTAGACTTCGTTATGGCTGAAACATCACGAATCAATCAAGTCCAAGTCCAAATTACCACATCAATAATACTCGGCCGGTTCTATCCTACGGCTCAAGTTCATTATCTCAACAAAACCAAATACCATTCGACTAACACTTACTATGTCGAGACTCTAGGGTCTTGGCTCGAAGTCGTACGCCATGAGAACAAGTCAAACAAACCACAAAATAAGTCAACAAGCTTATGCCGAGACCTCTTGGTCTCGGTTCAAATCATATCGAACCCAAAAAAATCAAACGGGCCAAAATAAATTTCCCAAGCTAACAAATCAAAAGAAACTAACCAAATAAGCTTATTATAAGCTCATACACCCCAAATAAGCTCAAGAATAAGCTCGTATCCGAGCTTATTCTCTCGGTACTGGAATTAAACACAAAAACAAAACAAAATCGTGACACAACAAGATCATACCACCATTTCCCAACAAGAACAAGATCTCAGTTTGTGTTCAACTCAAGTAACAATCTTTAAAGATTTCTTTTTTGGTTTACACAATCACATCATAGATATGTAACTTTGTTTTATATCTGAAACCTATAAAGAAAGAAAAAGAACAAACGTGTTATGTGGAAAACTAGAAGGGGGGTTGAATAGTTTTACCGAGTTTAATTTAAGTTTCAACGATTTACATTTGATCTTATGTGAATTCGTGTGGATGGATAAATAGTATGAAGCAATAAGTAAAGTAAGTAAAGAAAACACGTAAAGTAAAAGGATAGAAAGTAGCGACACAAGTGATTTAGAGTGGTTCGGCTACAAGGACACCTTCCTTGCCCTACTCCACTCCCCGAGTTCCCTACTCGAGAGTTCAAGCACTATGTCAACAAGCTCCTTCAACTTGGCGGAGAAGCCTCACAACGCCGCTTACACTTTTTTTGATACAGGGCTAAATACCGAGTTCTTTCACGAGGTAAAACTAAACCCTTACATAACTATTACACAACAACTATGTGAAATATGAATTACAAGATTATGCTACAGAAATCTTGTGGATGGACAAATCAATCAAGGACCCTTTACTTGGATAACTTGTAGGATAACGTGATCTCGCCTTTGTGAAGGACCTAAATGAGAATCACAACAGAAGATAGAAGAACTACTAGAATGATCAAATGATCAGAGGTTAGGAGAGTAGGATAATATATGAGAGAGTTTGTAAGAAGAAGGGGGAAAAACAATGAAGAAATAGCTCACTATTTATAAGCACAAAAGCCTTCTGTCCCACGGTTCCGGCGGATCCCTCACCCAAGGGATCCGGCTAGTGCAAACCCTGGGATCAGGCAGTCTAGGTCAGAACAATCCGGATTTTGGGTTGCAAACCGGGTTATGGGTTATGGGTTATGAGCCATGGGTCATGGACTTTGGGTCATGGGTACCCAACAAGATACAATGTATCTAGACAAAGGTTCATGGGTCTTGGGTCATGGACATTGGGTCATAGGTCATGGATAATACCCAACATGATTTCATGCATGATGTCATACAATGGGTCACGGGTTATGGATTAGCTCCATGGGTATGGGTCATGGGTCTTGGATATTACCCATCCTATTACATATTATATTGCAGTAATTTATTTATTACAACATTTTATGTAAATGACCAAATTTATATATTTTTCAAAACAACATGTATTTGTATAATTTTACTTATGATAACTTTATATTTGTTATCAACAACATAACGAGATCGCTAAATATAAACAAACGTTTTTACAGTTTATTTGTATTAACAATCTCCCCCTTTTTATTGATGACAAAACATAAAGTTATGGTGAGTAAAACTTAATATTATATGTATGTTTTGAAAGTGTATGTGAGTTTTACTCTCTTCTCTCCCTTTTTGTCGAAACAAAAAGTGAGTCGAGTAAAAAATAAATTATGGAAAAAAAATGATCCACAAAGCACTAACTCCCCTTTGACGGTAGCTCCCCTTAGAATAGGGCGTCAAGTGAGAAAAGATAATACCTACAAAAAAAATGTTAGTGATAACATGTAATATAATCTTGTAGAAGACGAGAAACAAGATAGAGAGCCAATGTACGTAAACAAAGCCTTGTAATAAAATATCAAAATGTAGTGGTATATATGCCACATACAAATGTAAAACTAAGAACAACGGTTTGTTCTTTAGAAAGACCAAAAAGAAAAAAATAGAGAAAATATTATTATCATTCCTTTCATGCTTGCATAGGGTCTAATTTTGGAAGTTTTGGTGAGTGATAATGTTGATGCGATCAATGATATGGTTGAGAATGAACCGCATTTCATCCCTTATTTCTATTGTGAGATCCCTAGTGGATTGGCAATGTTCGCAAAAGAGTTGGTGAGGAAGGTGTGGGTGGATGGTCTCCGTACAATTTTGAATTTTGGAGTGCGAATTAGGTGGTAGAAATGTTGGTAACTATGGATCAAAGACCATGATGTTGGTAATTGGTGGTGGATAAGAGCCTAGATGTTCTTGTATAGTGATGGATGGTAGAGGTGGTAAGGTTTCAAGCTCTTTGAAGAAGGTATTTGGAGATGTTGGAGGTGTTAAAAAGACTAGCTCTTTTGGTTTATGTTTGAGGCTAGTTGGGTAGATTTTGATGGTTGGGATGGAGCGGGTGGTGGAATAGACAAGGGTAGTGGAATGGTTTTCGGAGTCTTAAGGAGTTCCGCTAGTGTGATTTGAGTGTTAAGTTGAGACTCGGTTGGTGAATGTGGTGGTGAGTTTTTAGGAGATGATGAAAGTGCTACATTGTAGTCATTTGGTGGAGAATGAGTAGTTGGTGATGGGCTATTTGACAAGGGTTTAGCTAAGCAACAAGGCCGTATGCTAATCCGTGCGGTTTTCTTAGTTTTGGGTGGTGGTAGGATGAAATTTCAGATTTCTTGAAAAGGTTGTTTTCACTAGATAGTTCATCATTGTTTGAGGATCTTTTGGGTGACATGATGATGGTTGTTTGTGAGGTTGAAAGTGATGGATATGCAAGCATTTTGGAACCTTATTTATAGAACAAATAATGCATTACAATAAATGCTAAAACCAAAATGTGAACTATAATCTAATGGTTAGATATGAATTTAAAGCAAGTGATCATGAGAGCACAAGCATTAAGGAACATATGTATTAGTGGTAACGATAAAAGGTTGAAAATTTTAAAGTTTTAAGCCAAAATAAGAAAAAAAAATGTTATAAAAGTGGCTTCTGTGACATGGTTCCCACGGGTCCGATCCTTCAGGGATCCGTCCAGCATAAATGTTAGGATCCGTGGAACTGGTGTTCTCAAGCAGCAGAAAAATATTGTTTTTGGAAACAATACTGCCTAGTGTGTGCCTAAATGAAAACCATATGGAGTTGCGGTTACCTCGACTCTTTAAAGAAGAAAAAATAAACATAGAAGTAAAAAAATGTATATATATATATATATATATATATATATGGTAGGGTTAAAATGAAAAGTTTCTTATAATGAAAAGAATGAGAAGGCATGTGGAGGTGACATGTGTCACCTTTGCCGTATCACCATGCCATGTCATGTGACATGTGTCACCCCCACCCCACCCACCCCCCCCCCCTCCCCGAATTTTTTTTTCCTGCCAAAAAAATTTTTCTTTTTGGGCAAAAAAAAAATTCCCACCAAAAATTTCCCGCCAAAATTTATTACTGCATCACAGTTATAAAAATACTGCATCACAATCATAATTGTGATGCAGTAACTTATAATCTTAATGTAGTAAAATCATGATTATGATGCAGTAACTTTATAACCGTAATGCAGTAACTTATAACCTTAATGCACTAATAAGTTTTGGTGCATCTTTATTATAAGTTACTGCATCATAGTTAATAGTTAAGTGCATCGATTATGATGCACTAAAATCAAGGTTATAACCTTAATGCACTAAAATCATGATTGTCATGCAGTAACTTTATAACTGTGATGCAATAATTTATAACCTTAATGCACTCAAATCATAATTGTGACGCAGTAACTTTATAACTGTGATTGGCGGGAAATTTTTGGCGGAAAAAAAAATTTTGCCCAAAAAAAAATTTTTTTTGCCCCAAAAAAAATTTTTTTTGGGGGGGGGGGGTGAGGGTGGGGTATGGTGATGTGGCAAAGGTGACACATGTCACCTCCACATGCCTTCTCATTCTTTTCATTCTAAGAAACTTTTCATAATAACCCAAACCTATATATATATATATATATATATATATGTATATATATATATATATATATATATATATATATATATATATATATATATATATACGTGAGATAACCCGAAGACTCCTTTATTCATTTTTGCTTGATTGGATGTACCCGAAAAACATATTAGTTACGTATTCCCTTTAGCATTCAAAAGACATATGAGATGCAATGAAAAAAAAATTACTTTGTATTAACTATGAGAAAGAAAAAAAATTGTTTGTCTTAGACGTGAGAGTGATTTAAAAGAAAATGATATGGGGAGAAATATCTTTTAGAAAATATTCCGAAGAGTTTCTTATATAGAAAGTATCTTTAGTTTTGAAAATAAATCCCCATATTGTTAGTGAGTTATGTGAAATAGTGATCCTAGACCCAGGAGAGGAGGTAAAGCAAAAGTTTACGTACCTTGTAGAGAGAAAGTATTTCAAGAAGGTTGTTCCATAAGACCAAGAACTAGACGAAGCAAGTTGAATTGCTTCCGCTTCAACGGTTTGGTGAGGAGGTCGGCTATGTTGTCTTTGGATGACACTTTCTCAATCGAAATGTTCCTTTTTTGAACATTGTCTCTTAAGAAGTGATGACGGATCTCTATATGCTTGGTACGATAATGCAACACCGGATTTTTGCTAAGATCTATAGCACATTTGTTGTCGCATAAAATGACAATGTCACTTAGATGGATGTCGTAGTTAACTATCTATAGTGCTTGTTGGCATGCTTTGTCGGCGGAGACATATTCGGCTTCGGTTGTTGAGATGGCTAATGCCGTTTGCTTATTTGAGAACCAAGATGTTAAGAAACACCCCATGAAAGTGCAAACACCACTTGTACTTTTTCGGTCAACATAATCACTTGCATGGTCAAAATCTGCATATACAATAGTTTCTACCCCCGTCCCATTGGGATACCATAATCCCAATTGAGTTTTACCTTTAATATATCTAAATATTCTTTTGACGACTTCTAGATGTGAAGTTTTAAAAGCTTCTTGAAACCTAGCACAAAGACATACATTAAACATGATATTCGGGCGACTAGCCGTGAGGTAGAGAAGACTACCAATCATGCCATGTATTTGGTGTTATCAACGGATTCACCGTCTTCATCTTTGGTGAGTTTGGTATCAGATGACATTAGTGTTCTTATTGGTTTTGACTCTTCTAATCCGAATTTATTTAGCATTTCTTTTATGTATTCAGATTGATTAAAGAAGATACCATCTTCTAGTTCTTTGATTTGTAGACCAAGAAAGAAACTTAATTCTCTCATTATACTCGTTTCAAACTCATCATGCATGATTCTTGAGAAATCATCACACATGTCTTGACAAGTTGATCCGAATATAATATCGTCCACGTATATTTAAACAATAATTATTTGAGACTCCCTTTTCTTTGTAAAAAGTGTATTGTCAACTAACCCCATGGTATATTTGTTTTTGATTAAAAATGCCTTGAGTCTATCATACCAAGCTTTTGGGGTTTATTTAAGAGCATAGAGAGCTTTATTTAGTTTGTACACGTGATTAGGTTTTTCGAAATCGATAAAGCCCAGAGGTTGAGATAAATAAACTTCTTCATTTATAAAACCGTTTAGAAAAGCACTTTTAACATCCATTTGAAAAAGCTTAAGATCATGAGCACAAGCATAAGCAAGAAAGATTCTTATACACTATAATCTAGTTACGGGAGCGTAGGTCTCATCAAAGTTTATGCCTTCTTGTTGGTTATATCCTTGAGCAACAAGTCTAGCTTTATTTCTAGACATGACACCGTTTGCATCTAACTTGTTTTTATATACCCATTTTGTTCCGATTATGGTTTGGTTTTTAGGTGGAGGGACAAGTGTCCAAATGTTGTTAGAAACAAATTGATTTAATTCCTCTTGCATACCATAACCCAACTTTCATCTTTTATAGATTCTTGAGTGTTTTTAGGTTCTATGGTTGATACAAAACAAAATAGACTACTTTGGTTTTGGACTTGAGACCTTAGAGTTCTTTCATTTAATTTTCCTATAACATTTTCTACGGGATAATCTTTAGACTCTTTAACATTGATGATTTCATTCTTTAATGGTTCATCTTCCTTATTTATATTTTCTTTGATTTGTAAGACTTCACTTTCGATTAACTCGTCATCGACAAGAGGTAAGACAATTTTAGGTGGACTCTCATCAAATTTTACATTTAAAGATTCTTCAACTTTCATAGTTTCTTTATTTAGTATTATGTACGCTTTACTGTTGGGAAAATATCCCAAGAAGATACCTTCAGTTGATTTTGAATCGAATTTGGTTAAATAGTCTTTAGTGTTAAGTATAAAACATTTACTGCCAAAGACTCGAAAGTTTTCTGACGAAGACTTTTTGCCTCGTAACAACTCGTATGGAGTTATTCCTAGGAATGATCTAATCAAGACTCGATTTAGTATACAGGTTGATGTGTCGACGACATTGCACCAAAATGTTTGAGGAATATATTGCTCATTAATCATGGTTCGACTCATTTCTTGTAGGGTTCTATTTTTCCTTTCAACTACCCCATTTGATTGTGAAGTGCGAGGAGCCGAGAAATTGTGAGTAATACCATTAGCATCACAAAAAGCTCCGAATTGCACTTCGTTTTCTCGACCATGATCCGTTCAAATTGACACAATAGGACTTTCTAGTTGTCTTTGAATTTTCTTACTTGAAATTTCAGAGTAATCAAACGTTTCAGTTTTATTCTTTAAAAATTTATTCCATGTGTACCTAGAGTAGTCATCCACTATAACAAAGGTATAGAAGTTGCCTCAGTAACTTAGGATAGCGGATGGACCAAATAAATCCATATGTAGTAACTCTAGACACTTAGTTGTAGAAACCATATATTTAGCTCTATGACTAGCATGGACTTGTTTTCCGATGTTACAAGCATCACAAAAATGATGTTCGTATTTTAGTTTAGGTAGGTTTCTTACAAGTTCTTTGGATGATAGCGATTGGAGAAGTCAGATATTGGCGTGACCCAATCTTCGATGCCATAAGGTCGAAGTATCATCCATAGAGGTAAGAAAAAGTTTGTCTTTTGGTTCATTTCCAATTTTAATAACGTAGACTCCATGTTTTCTAATGCCTCTTCTTATAGTAATACCATTTTTCAATATTTTACTACCGGTTTCGCTAAAGAGTACGTTGCACTTTTTATCACATATTTGATCTATACTTAGTAGATTAAAGTTTAGGTTGTCTACATGACATACATCGTTAATGGTCAAGGATTTGTGAGAGATTATACCTTTTCCGATAATTTTTCTCTTGCTATTTTCGAACACCACATTTCCTCCATTAAAGGATTCATATGTGGAGAACAATGCTTTATTACCGGTCATATGCCTTGTGCACCCGCTATCCTTGATCCATTCGTCCGGATCCAAGTCAACCTTTAGGCACATCTAAGAAAACAATTAACTCAATAGTTTGGTCCCCATTTGTTCTTGGGTCCATTGGTGTTATATATTTCATTCATATGAGGCATATACGAAAATGGTGAGAAAATATTCCAAGGTGCATAGTTTTGAAATGAAAAACCATTTTGTATGTTAGGATTTCATCCTATTTGATGGTGGTTACTTCTAGGATAAACATTTTTTGGCCTTCTTATAGTTGTGTTCAGTTTAGAAAATGATGGACCTTTGTTTTACATAAAACTTTGACCTTGTTTTAGGTGAGATGGTTGTTTGACATTTCTAACGGTAACATGGGTTGGTTTCTTTTTGTTAACAATAACAAATTTTGTTCTAGAAGAGGTGGTTGCGTTATTTTTAGTGTTTACTGCTGCAGGTGCCCGAATCCCTAAATTTAAACTAGCCGGATCCTTTTCAAGGGATCCGTCGGATCCGGGACTACAATAGCTGGTTTTTCAATTGCTTAACAAATTGTATTTTCTTAATCTCGTTAGTTGACGCAATGTGTTCCTAAATACCTAGACCTTTTTTATTATTACTCGTTTTAACACTATCAATTATTTTATCAAGGTAATTAGTACTTAGTCTAGCAATCTTAGAATCAAGGTGATCAACTAACGTTTGAAGTTCTACACAAAGCTTGCATTCACTTCTTACTTCTTTTCCTTTTTCTAATCTCTTTAATTTATCTTTTAGTTCAAGAACTTCCTTTTCTAAAAGTTCATTTTTATTTTTCAAAATCTTGTTTTTGTTAATTACCTTAAGACTAATTATGCAAAGCTTGTCATATTCAAGATGTAAGGATTCATCATCTAACGATGAACTACTATAATATAGAGAGTCAGAACATACCTCGTTGGAGTCTTTTTCCATGAGACAAATTTCTTCCTTCTCTTCCTCACTCATTCCCCACGAACCACTCACTAACGCCTTTTTTTCGTCACATTTGGGACACTCACTAATGAAGTGATTTGGATCCCCACATTTAAAACACTTGCATTCGTCCTTCACTTTGTTGTCGTCTTTGCTTTTCCGCAACCCTTTCTTTTTGTCATAAGGTTGCTTGACATATCTTCCTTTTCTCTGAAAGAACTTCTTGAAGTCGCATACCACCAATGCATACTCTCCATCCTCACTTTCCGAAAATGAGGTTTCTTCATCACTTGAGACTTTCTTGGCCTTTAAAGCGAGAGATTTATGTTTCTATTTCTTTTCCTTTGAAACCTCGGAGTCTTTAGCGAGTACGAGCTCATTGACTTTTAGTTTGCCTATGAGTTCATCGAGAGTGAGGATTGACAAATCTTTGGATTCTTCAATGGTCGTCACCTTCAGTCTCCACTTTGATGGAAGTGCCCTTAGAAATCTCTTGACATGACTACGACTAGAAAAAGTCTCATCAAGTGCTTGTAATGAAGTAATAATAGTATTAAAGCTAGCAAAAGAATTATCAATACTATCCTCATCCAATATTAAAAATTGTTCATATTGTTGAAAAAATAAATCAATTTTGTTGTTTTTAACTTTTTGATTTACTTGGTGGTTTACAACCAACGAATTCCAAATTTCTTTATTAGTTTTATGCATAGAAATTCTTTCAAATTCCTTTTTGGGTAAGGCATTATATAAAACATTTTTGCCTCACTATTTTTAGAAAGCTTTTTCTTTTGGTCATCGGTGAGACGATCATGAGAAATGTTATCTTTATTGCCGGTTTTATCATCTTTTACAGTTGCTTGAAAATCACCTTCAACAATAATATACCAAGAATCACTATCTTTAGATTTCACATAAGTTTCAAATCTATTTTTCCAATAAATAAAACTATTACTTTCAAGTAGTGGAGGTCGTTGTATAGATTTCCCTTCTCTATAATTTTCAAAACTCATTGTGATCAAAAAGTTTTTAAAATAAAATTTACTTTAAAACTTTTGTAAACTTTGCTCTTGATACCAATTATGGAAAAATAGAAGGGGGGTTGAATAGGTTTACCGATTTTAATTTAAGTTTCAAAGATTTAGATTTGATCTTATGTGAATTCGTGTGGATGGATAAATAGTATGAAGCAATAAGTAAAGTAAGTAAAGAAAGCAAGTAAAGTAAAAGGATATAAAGTAGCGACACAAGCGATTTATAGTGGTTCGGCTACAAGGACACCTTCCTTGCCCTACTCCACTCCCCGAGTTCCCTACTCGAGAGCTCAAGCACTATGTCAACAAGCTCCTTCAACTTGGCGGAGAAGCCTCACAACGTCGCTTACACCTTTTCCAGTACAAAGCTAAATACCGAGTTCTTCCACGAGGTCGACTAAACCTTTACACAACTATGTGAAATATGAATTACAATATTATGCTACAGAAATCTTGTGGATGGACAAATCAATCAAGGACCCTTTGCTTGGATGACTTGTAGGATAACGTGATCTCGCCTTTCTGAAGGACCTATATGAGAATCACAACAAAAGATACAAGAACTAGTAGAATGATCAAATGATCAGAGGTTAGGAGAGTGAGATAATATATGACAGAGTTTGTAAGAAGAAGGGCGAGAAACAATGAAGAAATGGCTCACTATTTATAGGTACAAAAACTGTTGGAATCACTTGTAACTAGTATTATCAAGTGTTAGTCATTTACTTGTACAAGTGTGCTTAATTATGGCTTTTATGTATGTAATTAGAGCTAGGCTTATGTAGAAAGCCCATAAGCCTATGCAAAGGCCCAAAAGGCCAAGGCAAGGGATTCCCTAGTTTCCTTGCCTATATATACTATGTAACCTCTCATTTGAGAGGTGTTGGTTCTTTCATAATAAACTTAAACCTTTCATATTGTTTGTGTGTGTTTGATCCAACCGTCCATCCTCATCTCCTTCATTCTATCATACATCTACATACTTGTGTTCATAATATGGTGATCTAACAGTGGTATCAATCGCCATCTAGTTGGGTGAAACGTTTGTGTTGAAGTTTTGTATTTGCTACGCTTAAGTTTTGGTTCGTTATACACTTTTCTCATGCTTAAAACCTTGACTTTTGCACTTTAAACCTCAAGATTCTTATGTTTTAAGGTTTATATAGTGCTTAGAATTCTTGTTTTAGCAAAAAGTTTCAAACTTTACGTTTTACACTCGTTTTTGGTTCGTAGTTCATTGTTACGCTTAAGCTTAAAAATCACTTTGGTTCATCAAGTTCAAAACTTTCTTGTTATTTTGGTGTTTTTAAAGCTGGTGCATCATTACAAACGAGTGTACAAAGCGTTTTGGTGCTTAAAAATACGTTTTGGTCATTTATGCTGAAGTTACGCCTAAGCAAAACCCTTTTCTTACGCCTAAGCCAAAACCCCTTTCTTAAGCCTAAGAAAACCCTAGTTTTACGCGTAAGCTTTACGCCCAAGTTGAGTTTATGCCTAACCAGTTCTTACGCCTAAGGAATCTTCATCAAATTCTTCAAAGCTGTTGGTAACTCAGTGTTTTACTTGCTTGGACAAGCTTGAAAAACACTTCGACTTGTGGATATCTCTCTCACTTGGACAAGTGTGAAATATTTTGGTTAAAAAACCTATACTTACGCCTAAGTTAAATCCTTACGCGCAAGCCCTTTACGCCTAAGGTTCCTTACTACTAAGTCTTTAGTTTATGCCTAAGCTTACGTTTAACCATTAAGTTTACGAGTAAGATACTCTTACTAGTAATAAGGTAGCTTACGCATAAGGAGGTTTACGCCTAAGCACACAGTTTATGCATAAGGTAATTTACACCTAAGCTCAGCAGATTACGCCTAAGGTATTTTTACGCCTATGTACTTTTTCAACAACAACATCAAGTTTCATTTGACTACAAAGATCCATCATCAACACAAGTTTCAAAGATGTCTCAACCACCCTACTCCAACTACTTTCCTCATGAATATCCTCAACAACAACAATATGCTCAACAACAATTTCAAAAACAACCAAAACAAGTTAGAAATTAATTTTCTCATCAAATTGCACAACCGCTACCATAACAACAATTCCTTCAGCAATACCCATAACAACATCAGTATGCTAACTACTTTCAGTATCAGTTTCCACGTAAGTATGCTGTGAATGCAACAAAGCAAAAGGAACCCACTTGGTTTGCAAAAAAGTATGAAGTTATAAGTAGCCAACAATCCATTCATGAAGCTGGATCCATTGATAGTCCTCTAATTCTCACACCCGGAAACTATGTTCAATGGGTGATGCGGTTCTTTAGGTTTTGTTATCTTAAGAAACCTTATGGTAAGTTCTTGAAGAAGGTCATCCTTGAAGGTCCTTTTCAAATGCCTACTACAACAGTACCTGGAGATCCAAATGCTAATCCACCAAGAGATGACTCTACTTCCACTCTCACCATGGATCAACTCACTGCAGAAAAACTAATTCATTTTGAAGCTAATGAACTTGCAATGCAATATATCCTTTTGGGTTTACCCAATTCGATTCTTCGCAGTGTTGATGCTCAGAAAACTGCAAAAGCTATGTGAGATCAAATTCATCTCATAATGGAAGGCACTGTACTCAATCAAGAAGACATGGAATCAAAACTTTATCTATCCTATGAGAACTTCATAATTGAACATGGGGAATCATTAGAGTCATACTATCATCGGTTTACAGACATCATCAATGACTTGGACAGACACAACATCATTATGCCAAAAATTGCAATCAACACAAAGTTCCTAAGTTGTCTTGGTCCTGATTGGGAAAAGTAAGTAACATTCATCCATCAAGCTAAAGATCTTCACAAGGAAAAGTATGGGTTGTTGTATGACTACTTGAAGTACCATCAAACGGAAGTGGACAAAGATAAAGCTCTCCATGGATTTAATGCACCTTTACCTAATTCAAATACTCTTGCTTTGTTCACTCAAGCTTGTTATCCACAATTTCCACTGCTGCCTACTGTCTTTACTAATCCACCACAATCAGCCCATATTACACCATATGATCCATCACAACAACCATAAGAAACTCAACTAGTTCCTTACAACAACAACTCCGATTCAGAACTCTACAGTGAGACACCGAATGAGGATGCAGAAGCTTTCGATACGTTGAATCAAGGATTTTTGTTAATTTCTCGAGCCTTCGGGAGATTTGCTAACAAATCTAACAACCGTATTCGTACCTTATCTAACACAAGAAATCAAGCAGTTGTTAACAATGGAAGGGTTCAGGTTCAGAACAGAAACAATGGTTGTCCGGTGGGAAGTGGTAATTACATGGGTAGTGGACAAGGCTTTAATGCTTCTGGAAGGAATAACATGGTTGCTCCACAGCAAAGGGTTTAGATTGTTGATCAGGGAAATGTTCAGAATGGGAATACTAGTCTTCGATGCTATAACTACAAAGAGAAGGGTCATATGGAAAATGCTTTTCCAAAACCGAGAACAAGAGGCAGTGCTTATCACAAAGAGGCTTTACTTTTGGCTCTCAAAGATAAAGCTGGTGGAACACTTACCAACAAAGAACAGAGCTTCATGGATAATGCAGATTCTGATGATGACATGGAGGACTTGCAAGCTAACGTAGCTGTCATGTTCATGGCCAACATGCAAGAACTCCACATGAGTGACACAGGCCCAGTGTATGAAACTAAAGGCTTGTCTCAGGTACCGGATCCAAACATATGTCTTACACATGATCTGATATCTCTGCCTGCATCTGCATCCGACGAGGAACAAAGTGTTCAACATGAGCCATTTACATCTAATCACGTAAAAAATCAAATGGATCCAGTAGTTACATTTGATGATCAAGATGACCTTTTGGTTACCTTTGATAATCAAGTTGACCCCGAGGTTACATTTGAGAATCCAAATGATGAAAATGTTGAGACTTAAGTTGAACAAAATGAACCTTTGTCTAATCCAGATCCAGAGCTCATGGCCTTATTTTTGACCACCCAATCTCAATTGGAGAAGTGCAATGAGATAAATAATAATATTCGTGAAAAAGTGGCACCATTGACTAAGGATATTAAATGCTATAAGGTACAACTCAAAAATTTTAAAACAAAAGAAAAACGTGAATATAGTTTTGAGGTCGCTTTTCAAAAGTCATATGAAAAAGAACAATCTTTAGAAAAACAGATACGTGATCTAGTTGTTTCCAAAAATTATTTGATTTCTCAAATAGTGACAACAAAAATTTGAACATAAACAACATGTTAACACTCTTATTTCAGAAACTCAAAAAGCCAAGTCTGGTTGTCATCGTGTCAAAAAGATTTTTCAGAATTCAAACAAACTTCCAGGAAACGAATAGATCTCTATCTTGACGAAATTGTCGATTTACAAAACAAACTCAAAGAGTTTCAAAATTTGTATATAAACATGGTGAGTCAATCACAACGATTCAAAAGTTTACATTTAAGCCAAATCCAGATGGATATGGGCTAGATCTTGCTGATAACAAACCATGTTTTTTTCATAGAGCATTCAAGGCAAATCCAAAGTTGTATAGTGTCAAACATATGCTTGATAAATCTGTTGTGCATGTTGTTGAATATAATCATGAAGAGGAAATCGATGCAGAAGATGAGAGTCGATTGAAAATGGAAAAAGTTGAATATGACAAACCTTTTGATTATTCAAAAAGACCTCTCATAACTTTTGTCAAACAATAGGATAATACATACACACCTTGGGTTATCACACCTATTCATGAGTCCTCTTCTGACATCAGACTCGTCAAACCAGTTGCACAAATTAATGGTCTTTTACCTTCTTTGAGTGAAATCACACCATTACCCGAAAGATGTCAACTCCTTAAATATTTTGATACATTCATGTTTGACATTAACCTTTTGGAACGTGAAATTGAATATCATTTGGAAATAAAAGTTGAAACGGCTTATGCCTGAAACCAAAGAGAAATTTTTCAAAAACAACTTTTACCCCATGTTCGAAACTTATGTATGTATGCAACATATTGGGAACGGGATCTTCAGAAAGAAATAGGACAAATGAAAACAATTTTCAATGAAACAAAGGCATGGATTTTGAAAACCAAAAAGAAGAACAATTTTTTTTGAAATCATGTTGATCGACTCTTGGAAGATGTTATCTGTGCTGATACCATATCAATTATGTTGTATAATACTGTTGCATCTGCTTTTGATAATATTGCTGTTGATTCTGTTGATTCTGTTGATAATGTTGATATTATTGATAATGTGTCTCAAATTGAAACTTTGAAAGCTGAAAATGAGCATTTGTTGAATGAACTTTCAGTCGTAACACGTCGTCTTCAATGGTGTCAAAAAGATTGTAATAATCGAGAACTTGCTTTGTAAAACAAACTCAAACAGTCGGGTGATAAAACTTTTGACCAAAACTCGAACGACTGGATGAGGAAAACGCGTCTTTAAAGTGTCAAATTTTTAAATATGAACAAGAAATTGCAAAAGTTAAAACAAAATATGATAACATATTTAAATTGCTGAAAAAGACACGTGCAAAAGCGTCAAAGGATCTTGATGATCATCTTGTGTACACTCGTGAAGTCTTATGTACTAATGGAAACATAAGATCTGAAAATCAAGATTTGTTACACACTATCATAGAGTTGAAAAAGAAGTTGGGGAAATATGAGAATGATAATTCTAGTAACACAAATGTTATTGCACCTGGAATG
Organism: Chrysanthemum seticuspe; assembly: GCA_019973895.1. NCBI lineage: Eukaryota > Viridiplantae > Streptophyta > Magnoliopsida > Asterales > Asteraceae > Chrysanthemum > Chrysanthemum seticuspe. Next base: position 148,418,839 of record BPTQ01000005.1, on the reverse strand, counting down.
TTTAAAATTGACACTAGAAAACCTACTGACAAACCACAAAACACTAATGTGATTCCTTCCACTTCTACAGGAGTAGTTGCCTCTAATCCTAGCGTTAGCACTTCACAGCCTAAGAGCAATGACACGAAGAATAGGAAGTTGCAACGTAAGAGAAGATCAGTAAAGACCCCTGCAGTAGAAGAACACACTAGGACTTTGAATAAAACACATGTTGCACCTACTTTAGATATTGCGTTAGATAAATGTAATAGCATAAGTAATGTAACGAATGTTGAATCTTCGAGTATTTTGAATGTTATGTTTGAAGCTTCTAGTATTTTTTGTCGTAAAAGCATATTTTCTGGTTGTCATGATAATTGTGTTGCTAAATCTATCTTATCTCGTAAGCGGAAACATAGAAATGGCATTACCTATAGGCCCACTAATGCTTCTAAGTCTGTGCTAGGTAAACCGCCTTCTATAGTTTTTGAGAATATCATTGGTGTACCCATAGCACCCTCATCACCTCCTAGGAAGAGAATATCACCTAGTGCATTCACTAAGACCAAATCACAAACTAGTTGGACTTGTCAGATATGGTTACAAAATACACCTGGATTTAAATGGTTACTGATAAGGATTTAAAAGGTACCATTTTGAGGGGTCGTTTAATCCCTTATTTGATCACTTTTGTATCCGTTATTACTTAATGTTGAATACAGAGAGACCTTGATAGATCTTAAGCACTCGGAGATCGTTAGTGTTGCCTATGTAATCACAAGCAAACTAATGGAAGATCTCTACAACTCGTATTTTGTAGCGGAAAGTAAACACAAGTTATAATAACTAAGAACTCTTTGATCCTCTATGGATCTTTTGATTATAGAAACTCTATGTTTCGGATATATTACAAGACTTGAAAGACTTGAGAAAAGCTTATCTATTACAAACTATTATGGTTCCTTATATAGGCAAGAAACCCTAATGAGCGTTTACAATGTACGCTCCTAATACAAATATAGACCAAGCATGCATCTAGACAAGCATGCAACTAATCATATTGTTTTGTTAATCATATTGTTTATTCTGAGTAAGCTCTACATAATACGGCGCCAACCTATTTTTAATACGGCGCTGACTTTTACTCCATACTGAGCTTATCTCTCCTACGTGGATTCGTACTTTCAGCAGGAACACGATTTCTGCTTTAACACTTCTACTGAAGTATAACTTCAGCAGAATCCATTTCTTCTTCGGCAGAATCTCTTCGGCAGATACTTCGGCAGAATCAGTGGATTACCTTAATTCCCAACAATCCTCCCCTAAACTGGAATTTGACTAGGTTAAGTTCCAGTTTCCTTGATAGATCGATAATGCTGTTGAGGATTGTACCATTTTACGAAAAATTTCCAAACAGGATCCTCTCCATATCTTAAACACTTCTGAGCTATGAATGGCCAGTATCTTGAGGATCAGTAACAAAGATTCAGAAGAAGAACATCTCTATGATGACTGAACTGTGAAACACCAGATCTTTGCAGCAACATATGACATCATGTACATCAAAACATATAAGTTCAATACTATTCTCATCACTTCCAGGTGTGTTAACTCCTGTGAGAGGTGAATCATTGAAATTAATGGGTTTGATGTCTCTTTACCAATAGCCATTACTACTGGAGTAGCCACATGTTTGAGTTCAAAAACTATGGTACATTGATAACCATCTGATTTATTGGCAAACCAGCAACCATATAAACGGATTTGTCTTGTCTTTACCTGTAGCCGTTTGCTCAGGACTAGTCAATTCTTAGAATTGGTGAATTGAGAACCAAATATGGATGCAGTTGCCTTTACCACATGCCATATACATGTGGGCTAGCCAATTCTTGGATTCCAAAAAGGAATAGACCATGGTGAATTGATGACCATACAACCCTCAGCAGTTAAGCATGGGTGGTTGCAGACCCTATGATTTTGAGCAAACCATTACAGCTATCAGCAGATTTGTTGTGTCTTTACCAAAGCTGTACCCTTTGGACTAGCCAACTCTTTGACATACACAAGGTACATCAGGTGAGTTAAAAACCATCAGAATTGGACAACAAACAAACCTGCAAAAAAGTTAGTTTTTTTTTTTTTTTTTTTTTTTTTTTTTTTTTTTTAACTAATAATTGAAAAATTAACACAAGAAAAGACAGGCATATACATAACACAAATAAAAAGCAACGAAACAAAGTAATGCAGAGGGTACCAAGTGTCCTGATATGGATGAGGATGAGGCCTATTGCAGTTGTTGAAGTTGAGTCTTGATTAATCCCACCAATGTTAAAGCAGACTGTCTTTCATTGCCCACAGGATCTGGAGGAATTTCCAATTTCTGACTCAGCATCTTTTCCATCAGTCTTTTGGGCAAAGGATACTTTCTTTCAGAAAACATGCAGACAGTGATTCCACCCTTAGTCTCAAGCACATGCACACGAGGGAGAGGATAGAATCTCCAGGATGCAAGCTTCCACCGATGTGAGTTTTCCCAAATGGAATGTGCTTTGCTATTGGGAATGTGAGAGTTTAACAGGACTTGAAGATCTCCTGGTAAGAACATCCCAGAACCTTGTGGTTCCTTGTTGCAGTAATAGGTGGTAACACGAGTGAACAGAGAAAGTATGTCTGCCCTGTCTACCAAGTGTAGAATTTCCTTTAGAAAGGTGAATTCCATTGAAGTGGAGTCCCTTCGATGAATGACATTCATCTCATCATCCTTCAATTTCCAATCTACCACCTCATCTGAATTTCCATCAGGAAAATCAGCAGCAGAGCCCTGAATAATGAAGGTTGAGTTATCAGCTTCAAGATCTACTGGAGATCTTTTGGCCATTCTCTTTGTCCTCCTACCAGGTTTATAGATTTCCCCAGAGGGAGCATTTTCATCTTGAACACTTGTGATAAGACTTGAAGAGGTAGAGGGAGACTTAGTTGGAACACGAAGTGCATTCATCCTGTGAAGCATCTTTATTGCCCTTTTTGTTTTTATTTCAGCGAGACCAGCTTCCTTAACTTCAGAATCTTCTATTTTGACCACGGGTGCCACAGATGAAGTGGGGGCTAATATATCAGGTGCTTCAGGAGAATTGGAAGATGGTTCAGCAGATGGACCCTTGTCAGTATAAGAAGCAACTTCAGCAGATGCTTCAGTAGGAATGACTGGAGATGATTCCTTGGCTGGAGCATCATCAGACTTGAGTCTTTTGGCTTCTGGAGCAGTTTCATTCTCTGTAATCCTTCTCAAGTGGGTAGAATGTGTTGCAGATGATAATTTTTCCTTCATGATCTAATTATATTTGCGATACAGGACATGATTAGGAAAAGCCTTGACTTGTTTCATTGTTAAGCCAGAGTTGTACATTGAGCATTGATTTTTCACCACCATTCTTATTTCAGCTTTGGAAGGAGGTTTCTCTTTGTCCTTCTGAGCTTTGATGGCCCTCTTTTGTGCGATAGCTTCTTGCTTCCTTTGTCTTCCCTGAGCCATCATTCGCTCCACATAATTGTCACTGAGGAAATCTCCACCTAGTATACTTTGAGCAAGAGAAGGTCTTGAAATGACTTGCTGAGTTAGAATATCCCAGTGTTCAGTAGGCATCTGAACCCTCATTGCATCCAGTTCTCTTCTTCTCTCAGGAGTTAAAGATGAAAATTCCTCTGTTTCAAGTTGATGAGCCAATACTTCACTTTCCTTTGACTTCTCAAACTCTGCTAATCTACTTGCTTGACCTAGTATTTCCTCCTCACTCACTAGGTCAGGACCAAGCTCATCTTCAGTTATGACATTTTTCCCTTTGTCATCAGGCTTCTTAACACACTCATCTTCAGATAAATCAACAACAGGCACCTCAGTTGCCATACCCAAGTCAACATGTTGATGCAGATTATCAGGAGTGGTCATAGCAGCAACGTCAGACAGATCTGCTGAAGGTGAAGGGTCTGTTGGTTCTTGAACGGATGAAGATTGATTAGGATCCGAAGATGCATCCTCCATTTGCACATCAGCAGATGCAGCCTTGTCAACATCTGGTTCCTTTGAAGCTTCAGAAGATACCTTATGAATATAAGATCTCTTTCTTCTTTTGTAAAGGACAGGTTCCTTCTTCTTTGAGGAAGCAGCAACTACTGATGAAGGATCATTGAGAGAAACATCAGCCAATATCTCCAGAGACTCAAAATGAGGTACTTCTTGTTCTTCATCAGAAGAAACCACATGCTTCCTTTTGGAGGTCCCTTTCAGTTTGTCCTCTAATTCCTTGACTTGATTCTGCAGTTCTTCAATCTTACTCCCAAGAGAAGACTTGGTCTCTGCAAGCTCCTTTTTCAGACTAGTGACCTCAGCAGCATACCTGTTGACAAGAGCATAGATAGATGAGAGTGTAATAGGGTCCTCAGCTCCACCAGCAGATTGCTCTGTGGTAAGGGGAGCTTCATTGGACCTTTCAGTAGTAATATGGTCATGCTCAATGTGAGGAAGATCTTCATTTAGAGGATCCCTAACAGGACTTGGTGTGGGTAGTCTATTAAGATCAGACTCATCTTGAGTAACTAGTGTGGGTGATGGACTGGGACAGGGTGGCTGGACTGGAGCAACATGAGTTGCTTCAACAGTTGATGAAGGTCCCTCATCTATGTTAACTAATGGATTACCATCAGTAGCAACAGGTGAAGAAGGAGGATTATGAGCCACATTCTCCTCATCAGCAGCCTCATTACCTTGGGGCAACATGGCTGCTAGCAAGGGATGATGTTCCCCCTGAAAGTGGGTTCTCATTGTTGCAAACAATTTAGCAGTTAAAGTACCTATAGGATAAATGATTGGGCTTGGGTAGTGGTGTCTAAAATCATTTGTAAAAACCTTAGGTACATTAAAAATTTTCCCTTTTTCTTTTGAATATTTTCAACCAAGTTTTCAAAAATATACTTAGAAAAATTGAAGGATACCCCTTGGGAAAGACACACAATACCATAGCCCAGTTGTGTAGAGAACTGGTCCCATCCTCCAGTCTTGTTGCTCATGCATTGAAGCAGCGTGTGAACCAGGAACCTCCACTTCGGGCAGAGTTCCTTCTTCATCCACATGTCAGTTCTTGTTCCTCGATAGCCAATAGCTCTTAGCCCATTAAGCACATCATCCTGATTAGAGTAAAATACTCCATCAGCATCTTCCAAGTGAAGCTTCCTCCTAATTAGGTCCTCTGTAACTATGTACTCTGTTTCATCAATCACAGCCCTAATCTCTGTCTCACTCCTCTTCTCAGCAGATTCCCAAAATTGAGTAATCAGTGATTCATATATCTCATTTGGAGAATGAGTTAGAGCATAACAAATCTTGGACCTTTTCAGGAATTCCACCATTGGTTCGTACAATTCATATCCCTTGCCATTTCCCAGAAATGCAACTTTGTTGTGATCATGTTTAAATTCAAGAGCCATGAGGGATATGAGTGTTCAGGGTTATGATTCTTGAAATGGTGAGTGTTTGTGAAAGCGGAATGAGAGGGAATTTGTTTGTTCTGAAGAGAGTGATGGTGGATTGATAGTTTTTGCCCAAATTATAGTCAAAGAAAAATGGACCGTTTGGTTGACCATTGCTGACGTGTATTGCATCTTTGACCCAACCCAAAACAACACTTCAGCAGGAACACATGATCAATCTGCTGAAGTTATAACTTCAGCAGAAAGCATCAAAGATAAGAATATCTTCGGTAAGTTTCTAGAATTACTGTGCCACCCACTTGCATTAAACTCATTGAACCTCGAACCCGTCTATAAAATGATCCCAATGTAACTCATTTCTTCATCAAGATCCCCAAATAATTACCACAAACCCTAGATGCAAAATAACCCCAATTAACCAAATTGCACCATGAATACCAAACCTGAGATCATAGATCTCACTTCCTCATCTTCATCATCCTCTTCATCATCATCAAGTGGTTAATCAAACCCATGGCAACATTACTTTCCTCAACCCTATCCAAGACCAAATAAATCGCCCTTTCTCCCTTCTTCAGAAGATGACAGTGTAGTGAATCCAAATGAATCTGCTGATGATTCTGATGACTCCTATAAGGAGGGAACATCTTACTCCCAACCTCCAGCACCTCGGTCTCAACAAAGACCTCGTGCCAGGAATCCGCCACTCCCCAAAGATAGAGAGGTGGTTCTTGGTCTCACTGCACCATCTTTTGGTGCATCAACACACATCGTATAATAGAAGGGCTTAGAGAGGGTGGATCGATTGCATTTTGGTTGAAATGAATAGATGAAGCACACATGACACGTTATTTTTCTCCGTCATCCTGCGTGGTCATCGTCATCGTCAATCGTTTGCATCAATCCATCCTCCCATTTTGGTCCTTAGCATCTTCGTCGTGCTGGTCATGCATATCCAACCAGCCAGTTAGACGGAATGGGTGGTTATGCAAGACCTACGAAAGCAAAGCCAGCATCTAATGCATATCCAACATTCACTTAGATTTCGGAATGAAAGATATACACTAGATTAGTCTTAGCTTTGTACAGCTCGTATCTTGTAGATGCATATGTAGTAGGTTGACTTTATGTAAGCTGTAAGCTGTAAACTGTTTCTTGAATGAATGAATGAATGAACAATTTGACTTCAATTTCTTTTCTTCAGTATTATAACTTCAGTGGAATCAAATTGTATGCTTCAGTACTTTTACTTTCAGAAGAAACCAGCAACACTCTTTTAGCTAACTTGACCATGTACCATTGAGTCACACTTGATGAATTTGAACTTTTTCATGGGATAGACAAACTGCAATCCAGACAACTGCAAAACAAACACAACACTACACAAGAACAACACAAAAACAAGCTAAAGAATAATTAGACAGTTAGTGTTATCAAAGAATTATACATACCAGAGGCAAAAATGCAAATAGAGAAAATCAAAAAGATAAACTATATTAAATAAATGCTATCACTATATGCAAAAAGATGTTTTTACAAACCTAATGAAAGAATCAAAATAAGGAGAGAAAGAAAAATATTTATAGAAAACTATGACACAAATATATGCAGAGTTTGCACAAATCCTCCCCTGAGGCATATGCCTCCCCTGAGGCCTATGCCTCCCCTTAAACTATGCAGTTAAGGGTTTAACATTCCAATATTGACCACGAGGTGTTGAAACCTTGGTCCATCAAAAGCTTTTGTTAATAGGTCTGCCACATTATCATCAGTATGAATTTTAGCCACTTTTATCAAATGTTTTTCATATGCATCTCTTATAAAGTGGTGCCTGATTTCAATGTGTTTTGTTCGACTATGAAAAACTGGATTTTTGACTATGCAGATGGTACTTTGATTATCTATATGAATTGTAGTGTTCATGAAGTTGTACCCATAGTCCAGCAATTGGTTCTGAATCCAAAGGACCTGTCCACAGCAATTTGCAGCAGCAACATACTCTGCTTCAGTAGTTGAGGCAGCCACAATGGTTTGTTTCTTGCATTGCCAAGAAATCAACCTCTTGCCAAGAAATTGGCAGCCACCTGTTGTGGATCTTCTATCCAGATTTGCACCAGCATAATCACTGTCACTATATGCTTCCAACTTGAAAGGAGACTCTTTTGGGTACCAAAGGCCTAAAAGAGGTTGGCCTTTGAGGTACTTAAAGATCTTCTTGACAGCATTGAGATGAGAAGTAAGTGGAGTGACTTGATGTCGAGAACAAACACTCACAGCAAACGTAATATCAGGTCTTGAAGCTGTTAGATACATCAATGAACCAATCATGGACCTGTACAGATGAACATTCACAGGTAGATCTGGTTCATTATTTGCTTTAGTCTTTGGAGCTTCATAAGGTGTTGTGGCAGTCCTAACACCTTCCATACCAAACTTCTTCAAAATGTCCCTCACATATTTATCTTGACAGATAAAGATGCCATCCTGTTTCTGCTGAACTTGGAGACCCAAAAAGAAAGTAAGCTCTCCCATAGCACTCATTTGAAATTCACCCTTCATTAGTTCCTCAAATTCCCTGCACCAAGCTTCGTTTGTGGAACCAAAAATTATGTCGTCCACATAGACTTGCACCAGAATGATGTCTGAGTAATTCTTCTTGAGGAACAGAGTTTTATCAATAGCACCTCTCCTATAGCCATGCTTCAGCAGGAATGATGAAAGCCTAGCATACCAAGCTATAGGTGCCTGATGTAAGCCATAGAGAGCTTTAACAACCTTGTAGACATGATTTGGGTGATCTGGGTCTTCAAATCCTTTGGGTTGAGTGACATAAACCTCCTCTTCAATCTCACCATACAGAAAAGCACCTTTGACATCCATTTGATACACCATGAAACCCATGTAAGAAGCATAAGCCAAGAAAATGCGAATTGCTTCTACTCTGGCAACAGGTGCAAACACTTCATCATAATCAATCCCTTCCTCTTGTCTGAAGCCTTGGGCTACTAATCTTGCTTTGTTTTTGATCACAACACCCCGAGCATCTCTCTTATTCTTCAGAATCCACTTTGTCCCAATGGCATATTTGCCATCAGGGAGTGGAACCAAAATCCAAACTTGCTGATTGTGAAATTGTTGCATTTCTTCTTGCATTGCTTCTAGCCAGCTTGAATCATTAAGAGCTTGAGAAACACTTGTTGGTTCCACTTGAGAAAGAAAACAAGCAAACAGACAATGTTTGAAGTCTGTGTGATTGTCTCTTTGCTGGTTGGAGACATAAGAGAGAAAAGCAATTTGCCCAAATTGAGGACTTGTTATAGCCCTTCGAGTTCTCACAGGTGCCAGAAGATCACCTATGATGTTGGATTGAGGATGAGCAATGTTGATCCTCTGAGTAGCAGTGGGGCTGACTTCAATGGATGAGTCAAGATTAGTGATTGTTGGTTCAAATTCAGCATCATAAGAGGGTGAAGTGAAAATGCCAGCTTTGGGTTGATGATTTCCAAGATCAGAGGGTTTTGGAAAGCGTGTATGAGGTTCTCCAAAGTCTGAAGACACTTGAGAAGGAACATGAGAAGAAACAGCATAGCA